>JAYDZE010287390.1:0-18985 GCA_034509125.1 Monilaria moniliformis
AAATGGAAGGGCGAGATTTGATTACGCCAAGTATTATTATACAGTATTATCAATATCATCATAAGGGTATAATAAAATAAAATAAAAAACGCGTGGTTAAGAATGAAAGTTCCGTATAATCGTGCCGTGTCCCTTCCTGTTTTCTTAATTTTTTATTTTTTATTTTCCTAATCCCTCCAAATATCATGTGTTATTTTTTATTATTATTTTTTCCTTTTGTATTTTCCTGATCCTTCTTTTAATCATTTAATTTTTCTTTATCTGAAAAGCCATGTTAGGGTGGAATGATTATGTATCCAAATATTCTATTCAGTTGGATGGTGTTTTTCGTCAATTTAGAAAAATTCGAGTGCATGACTAAGATCAATAAATCATCATCCCATCACAAAATGGAAGGGCGAGATTTGATTACGCCAAGTATTATTATACAGTATTATCAATATCATCATAAGGGTATAATAAAAAATAAAAAAAACACGTGGTTAAGAATGAAAGTTCCGTGTAATCATGCCACTAAAATCTTAAAAGATTTAACTGCAAAACTCATATTAAATAATCCACTTACCACAAAAATAGAAATCAAAACTCCACTAAATCTATCAACAATAATTTTTCCGAAAATATCTCAAAATCTTAACTAGACTATGTATGATTATTATGGTGACAACGTATAATGATATTATTGGTTTGTTATGATGATTCGTCATAATCTATGTAATAATATGTAATGTGTAAAATTATTGTTATACATGCAAATATTATTAGTCATATTTTTACCTTCATCATATTACAATAATTATATCATCATATAACGCAATGCACATCATCATAATGTTTACGAAAATAAAAAATCTATCACATAATATATACATATATCTTAATTATCGGTTGTTACCAAATCTGTTGTATTAATTAAAATACCAAAAATAAAAAATCTAAATCAATACAATAATACCTTAATTATCGATTAGAGATATAACCACATAATTGATGGAAAGATCACGTCCCATAAAAAAAAGGAAATGAATAATTAGTCACTAAATGCATAGACAAAAATAACAATTTCAATATAAAAAATAAAATATAAATTCCACATGGCATATTTACATGCAATATATTATTTAATAACTAAATTAATTATTTTTATAATAGATATAGATATAGATGTGCATGAATATATATATATATATATATATATATATATATAATAGACATAATTTGATCAATATTATATACAAATATAATACTAATTATTGAAATTTTTATTGTGTGTGTACTAATTTATAAAAACAATCTGAATGCAATCCATAATAAATAAATGTATACATAACATTTGTAATTGATGTAATTCATAATATATATGTGCGTGTGATTAAGATAATGAAATTTAGATATTTCATGAGAAATTTGAATGACAAACAAGTACATAAAATTATAAAGTTTTCACACCTAATTGGATTTAAACTCAAGTGTTGCATTCATTCAATAAGAATATGCATTAATGATAGATCTTTGTGATCAATTAGTTGAAAATGATTATCATTTTCACTAACATGTACCATTCTCAATGGTATGTGTGTGTATGTCTGTGATTTAATGTTAAGTGCAATACACACTAAATTTACTTGAAGTCGATGCATGATGTTTTAGGCTACACAAAATATTTCGAATATGCATGTTTGTTTTAATTATATAGGAAAACATTCATTCTCTATCATCCAAGATCAAATAAATCGTCTCTATACAACAAAAATACCTCAAATGCAATATTTTACACTATTAGATTTATACAACTAAATCTTTTGCACATCATAAATTAAGTCACAAAACATAAGATTACTATTATTGGATATAACCTTGAAAAACTCTAATTTCAGTTAACAATAAAATGTAATTCAGGTTCGAGTCACCACATATATAGAGAAAATGAGTAACCATTATTAATTCTGTTTTTTAGAAAAATGAGAAGAAAAAAAAATCATTTAAATTTAGTATTATGTTAGTTTAATATTTCTCAATATTTTATTGTAATATTACAATGTTAGCCTGTCAATTTCTGAGTGGTCTTTCTTCCTTTTGGGGGAAAAAAAGACTAAATTGTATTGGAATATTTAAGGCACAAAATGCGTCAGATTCTTCAGACCATCTCAAAAATGAGCCGAAATTTATCGTACAAATGTCCGCGATTGTCATATTTTGTATATACAATTAGAAAAAAGATAAATGTAAATAATTGTACATACCTTTAAATTTTTAATTGAATTGAATCAGTTTTTTTTAAAACTAATTTTATTACTAATTATATTATTTATTTACTAAATTACCCTTATTATATTTTTAAAGATATGATCGAAAAATTGATTTGATATATCCTTCAAACAAAGCCACAAAATTAATTAATTAATATTTATAAACTGATTTAAATATAAAATATCTAAAAATAGCTCATTATGTATGTACAATTTATGTACGTTTATCATTACTCATACAATTATATAGATGTTTGGATCAGTAGTGGGTTCTAATCCGATTATGAGTTTTATGAGAAACGTTTTAAAGGATTAATATTCATTATTATTCACTTTTTTAGTGGACACGACATCAAATTCGGAGCAACATGTAGGGTTTATTTATTCAAATTGTTATTTGTGAAAAAATAATTAATCAGCATGTAAAGGCTGCTGTATAATTACATCTGCAATATCTGGTACCATTGTAGAGTTCATCTTCCCTACATTGAACACTATTAAGGTTCCGTCCAGTAATAAAGTAAGAGCAAATTGGCTGGCATGATCCGTCCAATCCCAATGAGCAATTATCCGAAATATCTAGTGTGCAATTCTTTCCAAAACCACCTGCAATTTTATTTGTTTCTTATCTCACAAATAATCAAAACTTTATCGTATATATTGCGTAATTAATCACAAATATTAGGATAATGTTTATTAAATCACAAGTGTAGTTATACATTTATCTATATATACTAAAGTGAGAGTTTTAATTTCCAATCAATTGCAAATTGATTTCAACGAAAATTTTGAAAATATTTGAACTAATTTTTCTTTAATTTGTTTTTCTTTGCTCTTTTCCTTTTTAATTATATTTTTTATTCTTTTTTTCACATATTTCATTATAGTTATAATTATAATTATATAATGGTAATTCTAACCAATATAATAAAAATTATCATTGTGCCTTATAACATAACAAATACAATAAACGTAGACAGTTTATTTTCAAAAACAAATCTAGGTAATTAATATTGTATTCTTTTATCCAAATAAATAAATATATATATATATGTATCTATCTATCTATTATAGTCAATACTAACAAAAAAATTGTATTGTTCCCATCTTTCATTGATATATACAAGAAACATATTTATTTATAATAATTAAAACAAATAGGTATATATATTAGTTTAATATTTTATTATCTCAAAAAAATTAAGTTGTTATATTTTTATCTATCAATTCTACCTATCATCTATTTATATACACACATTCAATGACTAAATAAAAGTATTTTATTTTCTTAAAATTTCCAACCTTTGTACTCATTTTTTTAAAGTATATAAATATTTGGATGAGTTGTAATATCGTATTCATTTAATTAAAAAAAGTCTTATATAGTGTATTTCCATATTTTCGTGATATAATTATATGTTTTATATTAGAATTCTTAGAATATGTACTTTTGAAAATTTATAATACATTTAATTTAATCTATATAGTTGTGGTATATAATTTAATTGTAATTTTCTATTATCAAATTGATTTAATAATTATTATTGTGCATCTAGTTATACATATATACAAAAGGATTAAATCAGAGGTGGATATACCTGACACGAGAGAAATAAGGATGATTCCAACCAGAATATAATTGAAAAACTTCATTTTATGAGTTTTTTGTTTTTTTGTTTTGTGTTCTTATAGTGTTGGTGACATAGTGTTTTTATAGATGTAATAATTGGGGAATTTATGGTTTGTGAGATCAAATTTCAGCAATTGCCCAATCTCTGACTGAATATGTAAATATATATAAAATATTCACGAATTTGGAAATATATTGTAAGTATGATTTACTAACTTTCACTTTGACTGCGTTATATATAAAATTTAAATTCACATATATATTAGAAAATAAGAAATGTTACAAAAAATATAATAGTTGATGCGGACCATTAATATTTACATGATAAACCTACGATGCTAGTTTGTTGAGACTTTGACTATATATAGGTTGGATATCTTTAGTTCGTTTTCATTTTAATATTTCTTTTCTTTTATTTAATTTTCTTAAATATGTTATTACTTCTTTCCTTTTATTTTCTTAATCCGCGAGACATATTCTCTTCCCCTCACTGTGAACTATACCATATCTTAATTAGTCACATGCCGTATCAGTTTTTTATACCTTACGATGAATACCAGCAACCATCAAACCATAAATCATACCACATATTAACTATTCATGGTCCACCATTTATTTTTTTAATTCATTCTTGTTTTATATTTATCTACAATTTTTCATATATTTATTTTAATTGCGATATATCAAAAAATTAAAATAAATGATTAATTTTTGAAACTTACATAATTTAAATCAAAATATTTACATAATTGAAATAAAAATTTACATAATTCAAATTAAAAAAACTACATAATGAAAGTAAATAAAAAAATAAACATAAATCCTAATTCTTTAAGTACATGTTGATCATTTGGAAAATGCTTTGTAGTACACGTTGATCATTTGACCCATCGTACCATTTTTTTCGCCAACCTCGGAAAATTGATTCAAACACGCAGTGTCACTACTCATCGTCGTATTCCCTTCATTTTCCGCTATGTGACCCATCATACAGATCACACTCAGCGTCGACTCTGTGTGAAAACTCTCATCCATCCAGGAGTCGTGATGTCTTCAGCGTCCCCGTTGGTTGGGTATTGCTCGTCGGCATAGACTTTCATTCTTTTAGGACCATATTCATTACCGCAGCAGAACTTTAGGTGTTTCTTAACAATTTATCACACCTTCTCGTACTTGAAAGGCTTATTTTGATCCTTATGAAATGTTTCGAGCGCGTCTCTTCGAATAGCAATCTTGCTTGAGCCGCTTGACCATACTTTTTGCAAATTGTTGAAGTAGCCAGCGAATTTGATTTTTTTTCTTCTGCATCCGACTCCAGTGCTTCCACAAATGGTCGAAATCCCACACGAGTGCCCTGGAAGGTTAGACACCGTGGTTGTATCCATGTGCGATCTTCTCCCATAAAACTTTATTCGTTTACTAGTTGTCAATAAACAGATCTTCAAAGACATCGACAAAGAAGCATGCCCATGCCTTTATCTATTCCAATGAATACTTAATTTTACCTTTGGACGTATTGAAACGGGTTTTCCATAGTTATGTTAAGCTTGTTCCATTACTAAACAATTATAATCACATAATACATGCTTGTGAAAAAACGACGCTACTATATTTGGGGACGCCAACGGTGTATACTTCCGGTTATACAAAATAGATGTCTAGAGTTTAAAGCCCCACCCACCATTCCCAATCCCCGAGTGAAAAAAATGACGCTTGATATGCATAAAGTATATTCACTAAGTTGGTTTAAACTTTAATCTAGTAAATAAATGGTCGATGCATTAATTTGATTACATCTCATATCTCATTATTCATTCAATTATCAACAAATCTTAACTAGCAAATATTAGTGCATCAATTTTCTTAAAAATACGATATTGCAACATTTGATATGTGTAGAGTGTATGTACAATTTACGTAGAATACACACAGAATATGTTATCTGGTGAATCCCTATAAAAAATTAGATACATGGAATGGATGCGTCCACCTCACAAATTGGCATCGTGTAGGGTGCATTTGGGTTGGTTTCTTACCTTTTTATATTTTTGGGAATTCTTTTGTAATTTTTTTCAGCGAATTGTCCTAAATTATGTTTCCCAAAAAAAGAAAGAAAGTAAGATTTTGACTATTTTAATTGAAATGTTCATTTTAACTGATATTTGCAATATACTAGTATTTAATTTACCAATTTTATTTTAAATTTTATAAATAAGTACACATACATATCATTGACGATCCACATCCTAAATTTGTTTAAAAATCTTATCCATATATTGGTATAATATCACGCTCGTACCCGCTCCCCACTCTCATACTCAAAGAGCGGAAAGAAAGGAGAACATTTGGGCAGTTTTTTTTTTTGTTTTTTAAAATAAAAGAAAATAATAAGTCCATTCTTCTTTTAAAAAATAATTATAATTAAGTCTATTCCTACTACTACTATAAAAGAATTAAATTATGTTATCGTTTGAATTATTGAATGCGATATGTAATTAAGGAGGAAATACAGCAAATGATACAATACAAGCACACTAGTCCAAAAGGACGTTAAAATCGATCCCAGTCTATATAATCACTACAAATTAAACAATAATTTTTGTGATTTAATAATACCATTTGCATGTATAATTTGTTCAAAAACTGTAATTTTGTTTCAGAAATATGTGACCATATGCAGCTGAATTTATTTAATTAAACCTCTCACAAAAAATACTATTGTGCTTTGCATTTAATTTAATTTATAATCTTGAGTATTTTTTTTAAAACAAATGTCATTGCTTGAATATTCATTTTAGAAATCGAATTTATATATGTATAGACGATCATATGTAGTTTCCATACGTCGTGTTTCCATACTATGATCCAAACACCACAAAAATTAATGAAAGAATCTGCCAAAATTTACTAGTTTAGTGGCTCCATTTGTTTGTACATATATTTAATTTTGAGGCAGATCCAACTCCAAGGATGATTACCATTTGTTGGAGACATTTAGGAAAGGAAAAAAAATAAATTTAACTTTTTTATATAAAGTATTTATTAATTCAAGACTAATATTCCCTAATAATTATAAACAAACGTCGTCGAATAAAAACATGAAACATATTTTTTACCAAGTTGTGATGTCACTGGCAATTGGACCAGTCTTCTCATGACGGACGGCGAAATTTCCAAATTGTAAATATTAATCGCCGGATCTATATTATTGCCAAAAATGTTTTTGTATTCTATTGTTTTATAGTATTCTTATATATTATAAAATGTGCCAACGGTTTCAAAAAAATAAAGAATTGAGTTATTTATCTGTAAATACACAAATTTTAGTTATTTTTTTATTTTTTCCGTGACTCTTTTTTACTTTAAATACATGAACTTTGAAATTTTCTGATTTTTCCTCCGACAAATAATTTCGAACAAATTAAAGCGGGTGTGGATTATACATGTTATGTTATTACTACGTGGCAAGACAATCTGCCAAAATAAAACGACGTCATATCCTAAAGATAAAAAACGACAGCGTTTTATCTTTTCTTCCTTCAGCAACTCATATCATCATTCTCTCTATTTTCACCATTAATTTTCTCTTGTTCAGAAAATTCTTTATATCTATTTCACCATAAGATTTTTTTTACAATTTCCTAAAATGTATAACTTATTTATTTTAAATTAATTTCTTATAAAGTTTAAATCAAGTAAAATGTATTTTTATGAGCTTTTGTTTAAATGCATAAATTTTTTTCAGACTAAAATATTACGAAAACTCAAAAAATACATGTTAGATTTAAAAAGAAATTAAAAAACTGTATTAAGCATTTCTCCAGAATCCCTTCACGTTTGAGAGAAACAACCATTACTTCGTTTAATTGGTCAACTTTTAACTAATTGGCTGTTATAATTTTTTTTGCTTACTTTTCTTCTCAATTCCAATTTAAAGATTTGCTTGAAAATAAAAATTGTGCTTAAATTTGAATTTAATATTTCGACATATAATGTTATTTGATTGGGCATTAATTAGTATTTTATTTGAAGGTAGTGTTCAACATAAATCCAACATAAATTATTTGTTTTTCTGTGTTCCCATACGAGAAAGAAATAAGAAGGGATTTTTTCAATTTGTTCAGACTTCTATTTTTCGAGGACGAAAATCAACGGTGCACGTGGCTCTAATTTTGGACATAATTAGGTTAAATTATAGTATTTTTAAAAAAAAGGATGACCACAATTTCAGAGTCATGAAACTCAAGTAATACATCAGATTGGTCTAATTTACTAATTTATTTGGTGAAAATAATAAATAATTATCATGTAAGACAGTAATATCGTTGAATATAGAAAGACGGTTGGATTAATCATATCGTTGCACAGCGAGGCGGCAAACCAAATGCGAAATGGTCTTCCCTTCTGCTTTAACATTTTAAATATTAAATAAAATAGGAATAGAATTGTACACCAAAATATTAGAAAAAGGGTAATAATGATAATATATATACAATCGGATTATTTCTCAGTAAAAAGTATGTTTGTGATCACAAATTGGAAAAAAAGAAAGCCAAATTTAATTGATGACAAAATTTACAACAAAGTCCAATAATACGAACTTTAAATCCTAATTTTGCCTCCACAAAGAAAAAGAGAAAATGGTGGCTTCATAAAAAAAGTACATTTTTGGTGGCCAAAAATTTGAAAGATCAACTGGACGAGCGACATAGCCACACAGCACCGAAACCCCACTTTCCAATAGCCATAGATTAGATACGGAGATACAATACATATACTTGCCTTTCAAAGCGTCCATCAACAAAGCACCAAAAGAGAAAAAGAGGCATAACCAAAGCAAAAAGCTACTTCTGCCTTCTGCTTTCTGCTTTCTCTTCTTCCCCCATATCTTCAAATTTTTTGCTTACCATTTTCCAAAAATTCATACTATTATTATATTTGCCCTTGCTCCCATCCCTCTCTCTCTGCTTTCTGTAACGGGTGTAGTCCCGTTCTTGGCTCGATATTTACTGCATGCATTTTTGATTTCAAATTGCCTCCTTTTTTTATTGTATTCCTTCCTCCAATTTGTTTAATTTGCGCATTATTTCTGGTCAAAATTTGCTGTCCTTTTGACGACCACTTATCGATCGGGGGCCTGCAAGGAAAACCCAGTACCGTGACTTCTTGTGACAAGATAAAGTGCTCCAAGATTTGGATTACTTTTCCTTTTTTCCATTTCCTTGTGTTTCTTTAGTATTTTATTGCTTTTGTGAGGGTTAAGATCTGTTTCGAGCTTGAGTTTTCAGTTTGTAGGATCCCATTTATTTGAGGGATATGTATTGAGTGTTTTCTGCTCGGGGGAATTTGGATCTTTTTTGCCCTATTTCTCGGAGTGGTTTTTAAGGTGTAGAGGTTTTTCAATTGAGGATTATTCACAATTGGGCAAGTGGGGTTCAAGATTTGTAGGTTTTGACATGGTGAGTGGTGACTGGTTACTGAAGGGTCACTAATTGTGTTGTTGTTCGGTAATTGTATGGTCCCCTCCATTAAGTTCGGCAGCTAAGTCCGTGGGGCCTGTGGAGTTAAAGTAGGATTCACTTTTGAAGAACAAAAAGGGTGGAAAAAGCTCCCCTTTTGATCCAATTATAGGGTGTTGATTGCGGTTCATTGAATTGGAGGAGAGGGGCAACGGACCCTCTTGAGTCTTGAGTATAATGTCGCCAGTTAATGATACGCGTTCCTATCAGTCGATCAAGTCGTTGCCTGCTGATTTTAGGTTTCCGGGTGATCAAGGTGTTGATAGGACAATGTTGCCTGATAGTATATCGGAAAATGCTGAAGAATTGAGGGATGCATCAGAAGGGGCAGCTAATGGTAGGGGTCATGTTGGTTCAGATAGTGATGAATCACCCTATGGTAGTTTGAACGTGCCAGCCAAAGATGGGGCTCTTTTGGCTGATGATGGTGATGATCATAAGGATTCCAGTACTCCTGTGCAGTCGATTAAACAATCATATGCTGATTCGAAGTGGAGTGACACCACCCCGTATGCATCGAAGAAGGTGCTTTTGGAGTATTGCTTTTTTGTATTTTTTTTTGGTTGATCTCCTTTGCATATCATGAAATGGAATTCTTGCCTTGCGAAGCTATATTAAGTTTTTCCTTTTGTTTGTTCTCTCATATACTCTTTTATGAGATTCTGTTCCAAGTCTATTTATGGTCTGACTGAGTCGTTCTTTTTTAATTGCTATGCAATAAAGGGGGACATGGAAATACAAGAGAAATTCAAGATATGGCTATTGCTAAATCAGAGCTCAAAGGCAGTAACAAAGGCATTATCATATTAAGTATTATTTGACACATTAAGGGTTATAATCAGAGGGTTTGATAGAATGACTAGCTGAAAGTCCACATATTTTGATATTTTGCAATATGCTGTATATGGTTGAGAGCAGCATTTCTAGAGCATGAATATGTATTTTCACTTTATGATTGAGAGCTTAATATTTAAGGCGTCACATGTATATAATGCCAAATGATCATATGCCTCTTTGATATGATTAAACACGCTGAAGAAGATAAACATTTTTGCCTTTTCTAATGTACCAGAAGACCCTATTTAATTGACATAGCAAATGAATACTAAAGCATGCCTTGCCTTCCAGGCGAGACCAGAGAGGAAAAATCCAAAGAAGCTGTTTATGTCAAGAGGACATTTCAAATTACATTCCTTGAGGCATTTATTCTTTCTGTTTCTATGTTTAACTCTGTTTTCTCATATGCGTCCTTGAACAATGTCTCAATTATTCTTTTGTTTACTTAATAGAGCTTTATTCCTATTGAGATGCGCCACTACTTCATGTGCTTAAGGATTGTGCTCTTTAAATTATTAAAATGGTGGCAGCAATTTAATTGACAAAACTGCTGGTACTATAACTTTATGTAGGAAAGGGCTTTATATGAAAATCCTATCTTGTCATTTTTTATGTTGAGATCATCTTTGACTTGTGAGTTTATTTTACAGAAAATTCAGTCATGGGTTCAGCTTCCTGATGGTAATTGGGAGCTGGGAACAGTTCTTCAGACTACTGGTAACAATTCAGTGATAACATTGCCTGAGGGAAAAGTGAGCAAAAATTTGGTTTTTTTTTTTTGTGTTTTTTTTTTTTGTGTTTTCTTGAGCTGTTACCCTGCGTTCTTCGTTAACAATTTTCTTGTCTAGGTACTGAAAGTGAGTTCAGAATCTCTGATACCAGCAAATCCTGATATTCTTGATGGTGTAGATGATCTCATGCAATTAAGTTACCTAAATGAACCTTCAGTATTGTACAATCTCCAATATAGATATGATCGAGATTTGATTTATGTAAGTTTATATGTCAGTGTTGAAATTTTCATGAGATTTCCTTTTTTTCTAGCTCTAGTGAACACTTGGTTCTCATTTTCTGGTTTATTTCAGACTAAAGCAGGCCCAGTACTGGTCGCAGTTAATCCCTTTAAAAAAGTCTTGTTATATGGAAATGATTATATTGAAGCTTACAAACGCAAATCTTTGGACAACCCTCATGTATATGCCATCACGGATACAGCTATGCGCGAAATGATCCGAGGTAATTAAATCCTAGAAAGCTAAGCAAGAATTTGCTGAAAGTAATTTAACTCAACAATTTGGTTTTCCCTCTCTGCAGATGAAGTAAACCAATCTATCATTATAAGGTTAGTGGAATAACACATGAGTTTCATTGTTTTTTTGATAGTCAATGTTGCACATGCAATTTCGTTGCCATTCATTGTTTAGTAGCCAACTTTATTTTGAAGAATCTTGGTTCCTCGTAAATATTTTTCTTTCAATAACTGGTGTACTTAAATAACCATGTATTGGTGCTTTTACTTAAGTGATTTTTTATGTAATATTTGACAAGTTTGGTTCTGTCCATCTCTTTTTATCTAGTGGGGAAAGTGGAGCTGGAAAAACGGAGACTGCAAAGATAGCCATGCAATATTTGGCTGCTCTGGGAGGTGGCAGTGGCATCGAGTATGAGATATTAAAGACAAATCCAATTCTGGAAGCTTTTGGTAATGCCAAGACATTAAGAAATGATAACTCAAGTCGATTTGTAAGTTGCTTATTATGCCATCCTCTATTTCTTGGTTGGTTAGCATGAAAATCAGTTGTTCAACTTATTATTGGGATGTGAATACCCAATAATTTGCTGCTTGTAAGTTCAAGTAATTAAGACTATCTGCAGGGAAAGCTGATCGAAATCCACTTCAGTGAAACTGGAAAAATATCGGGTGCCAAGATTCAAACTTGTAAGATGACTTCTTCCATATATATTTTTTGATAAAATTATTGCATAATGTTGCAGAATTTTAGAGACCCTTAATTTATTTCTTTTTTGTTGCTCCATCAAATGCGGTTCCTTGTTCCATACAGTTTTACTAGAGAAGGTAACTACTGATCTACTTTCAGCTTTTCTATTAGATATTTTGCTCTGGTATACAGTATACAGAAAACTCAGATAGATTGTTTTGGTGAACAGTCAAGAGTTGTTCAATGTTCGGAGGGAGAAAGATCATATCATATATTTTATCAACTTTGTGCCGGGGCTTCACCTAGCCTAAGAGGTAAATTTACCATTATCCTTGTTTCTAGTGTAGAATGATGATCAGCAATCTTGCAATATATTGTTATCAACTTCCTATTTTCCATTTATGGTGTAAATTTGCTTTCTTGGTCATCACATCAACTGTTGTGCTATATTTTCTTGCATTTTGTTGTGTTTACTCTCTCTTATCCCTTCCCATATCTGCTTGCTTTTGGTTGTAGGTCACTCCGTTTTGCCCCTTTCTTCTGTCATGGTTATATGTTTTTCATTCAGCCGCACTTTCTTGTTTTTTTTGTGCAGAAAAATTGAACTTAAAGAATGCAGATGAGTTCAAGTATCTGAGGCAGAGCAATTGCTTTACGGTCTCTGGGGTTGATGATGCCGAACAATTCCGTATAGTACTGGTATCCTTATGGACTTACTCTCATCATACTTTACCATTGTCTTGCACTGTGAACTAAAACCAACTCAGCTATATATCATATGCTGTAAATTCAGGATGCTCTGGATATTGTTCATGTAAGTAAGGAAGATCAGGATAGCGTATTTGCAATGCTGGCTGCGGTACTATGGCTAGGAAATGTCTCTTTCACTTCAATTGATAGTGAAAATCATGTCGAACCAGTGATTGATGAAGGTGAGAATATATCAGGGTGAATATCCTAAATGGTTCTGCCTGAATCTATTTCTGAAATAGACAAAGTTGATCATGTTAAGCATGCCAAAGTTGATGTGCTGTGCTTGGCTTTTCATGAAGAAAGGAAACCTCTATCCATTTATGTGAACTGTTGGTAAAAAGTTTCAGTTATTTTCAAGCCTATTCACTTAAAGCTCGATTTTAAGGTTGCAGGGTATGTATTATATTTCATTGTATGACTGGGTAATGTTTTAAGTTTATGTATAGGTTAAAGAGAATATATACCTGATCATAAAATTGTCCACAACTTGTTTCAATGTGGTTTAGCTAATATGAAATTCTTGATTATGCTTGTGGTTCGAATAATGTTTGTATATTAACACATGTGACTTGCTTCTATTCTTTAAAAGCATGTCTTTAACTCCTGCAAGATGCTTGAATTTTGTTGATGATATATGTCCATCCGATTTTCAGGTCTAACCACTGTTGCCACGTTGATTGGGTGCAAAGTGGAGGAACTGAAGCTAGCTTTATCAACTCGAAAAATGAGAGTAGGGAGAAGAAATGATACAATCATTCAGAAACTCACTCTAGCACAGGTTGGACAGCTTGTGTGAAACAACTCAATCTTGAAATGCCAAGGGCTTGTGGAATTTCAACCTGTATACATGCCAAGTCTCCTGACTTTTATTGTTCATTCTTACATTGATATCACAGGCCATGGATACAAGGGATGCACTGGCAAAATCGATTTATTCATGTTTGTTTGACTGGCTAGTGGAACAGATAAATAAATCGCTAGCAGTTGGCAAGAGGCGTACAGGCAGATCCATCAGTATCCTTGATATTTATGGTTTTGAATCATTTGAGGTGAGTATTTTTATCCCTTCAACTTCTCTGTTTGTCTTTGCTTATGTTGTTCTGACTGTTGTTTTATTTTATATATTAGAGAAACAGTTTTGAGCAGTTCTGCATTAACTATGCCAATGAAAGATTACAACAACACTTCAATCGCCACTTGTTTAAATTGGAGCAAGAGGTAACCATGTCATATCTCTGCTATAATGTAGATTCATATTTTCTTCATAAATATTGCAAGATATCTTGTGTCATCTAATAATCTGCCTTGGATTAACTTATATTTTTCCAGAAATTATTTTTCTTATTTCAGTATGTTGAATCAAATATCTTTAAGACAGATTAATTCTTTGTTCTATAAAGTGAAGGACCTAAATACCCTCAAACACTCCATCGCACATGCCCGATATTTTTCTAGTTTATTCCTGTAAAGACTAAACAATCCATACATGTGTGGATAACCTGATCCCTGTGTTCTGCCCGTTGGTCTGGTGGATTAGATGAAGTTCACGGGATGGCCTTGCTATCAATCTGCAAGTCTATGTTTCTGCAAAATTAAGTTTAAGTTAATTTAGATGCCCCAACTTTTGGTGGATTAGATGAAATACTCACTTTTGGTCTGTAAAGATTTGCGAGTCCTTTCTCCTCCAAAGCCTGAACCAGGCATCTAAGCACTTCAATGTCACAACATGCACACTCTTTGGTTTTGTAGGGCCTGATTTTGGTTTTGAATCTTATAAACCTTCCTCCAGGAATACATTCAAGATGGCATTGACTGGGCAAAAGTTGATTTTGAAGACAATCAGGATTGTCTTAATCTGTTTGAGAAGGTCTGATACTCAAACTCGTCAACATCTTTTGCAACTTATGTTCCCATTATGTTTTTGGCTGAGTATGGTTTTAAAACTTTGGCACTCTGTTCCATTCTCGTGCAGTGTTGGTTAGATTACTTGTATCTTTCTTTTAGGTGGATGTGTATATTTAACACTTATCATGGTCAGAAGTTCTTCGCGGTGGCTGGAACTTTATATCTTATTTGATTAACAAAATGATCTTTGTGCACTGGATTATTCTGTTTCCTTTTTCTGCTAGACTGTTAAAAGGTTTTTGTTTGGTGCAGAAACCATTAGGGTTACAGTCATTGCTCGATGAGGAATCAACCTTTCCAAATGGTACAGATTTGAGCTTTGCGAATAAGCTCAAGCAACATTTAAGCTCTAATCCTTGTTTTCAAGGAGAAAGAGGGAAAGCTTTTCGTGTTCGCCATTATGCTGGAGAGGTATTCACTTCTGTCATATTTTTTTATGGTTGGTATCCCATTTGTGTTGGGTACAAAATGTCGCAGGTTCAGATCATGTCATCCCTAGGATAATTTTTAAAATACTATAGATTAAATCTTTTATTATACATTTATTAATTACGAAAGTAAAATGGAATAGAACTATGTGGACCCCACACTGCTGGCATCCTTAATGACACTTTGCTTACTGGCTATATGATCTCAACATTTTTTCTTAATACTACTGGTAGACACTATTAGAAGAAAAAAAATGGATAACATTATTCAGCATCTTCAGTTTCAGTTAATTTTATTCATTTCAATACTCCTTTTTCCTATCGGAGATTTAACAAATTCATTTATGATGGCAGGTTACATATGATACCACTGGTTTTCTTGAGAAGAACAGGGATTTACTTCATTTGGATTCAATCGAACTTCTTTCTTCTTGCACGTGCCCCCTTCCTCAGGCTTTTGCATCTAGCATGCTTAATCAATCTGAGAAGCCTGTAGTAGGGGCACTGCATAAATCTGGTGGAGCAGATTCACAAAAATTAAGTGTTACGACAAAATTTAAGGTAAAACTAGTCTTACTAACCATGCTGACTGGAGTATTTATACAGAACAGAGTTCGAGGTGTTTGATGCTTATTTAAATATTATTATTCAATTCTAACACAAACAGAATTTGCGACGTGGGTCAATTGTAATTTTCCAGTCATTTGGATTTTGTTTGTTCTTTTAGATCAAGTGCTTCGTCAGGCCGTTTTGCTTTTCATCTGTTATCTCTTTTTTCCAATACTCATTAAACATGATACTTGCTAT
The DNA here is from genome assembly GCA_034509125.1 of Monilaria moniliformis. Lineage (NCBI taxonomy): Eukaryota > Viridiplantae > Streptophyta > Magnoliopsida > Caryophyllales > Aizoaceae > Monilaria > Monilaria moniliformis. The sequence goes on from JAYDZE010287390.1 coordinate 16,069, forward strand.
TATTGTTTGTTTCAGAGTCAACTGTTCCAGTTAATGCAACGTCTTGAAAGCACGACTCCACACTTCATACGCTGCATAAAGCCCAACAACTTCCAATCTCCTGGTAGCTATAATCAAGGACTCATACTACAACAGTTGCGGTGCTGTGGAGTCTTAGAAGTTGTTAGGATATCAAGATCTGGTTTTCCTACCAGAATGTCACATCAAAAGTTTGCGAGAAGGTAAAGAGATATTGCAAAATAACCATTGTGAAACTTCTTCTTCCTATCTTCTATCTTTGATATTATCAGTCCAATCTCCTTTCATTATCAGGTATGGTTTTCTTCTATTAGAGCATGTAGCGTCTCAGGACCCGCTCAGTGTTTCAGTAGCAATTCTTCATCAGTTCAACATTCTCCCCGAGATGTACCAAGTTGGATACACAAAATTGTTTTTCCGAACTGGACAGGTTAGAATATTTACGGAACTTATTTGTTTTAGTTGTACACCTCTTGGCTTGAGCAGTTAGTCGTTCTGTTTATTTGGCTAATATTTGGTATGTGTTTCAAATAATGTAGATTGGGGTACTTGAAGATACAAGAAATCGCACTCTCCATGGGATATTGCGTGTTCAAAGTTGCTTTAGAGGCCATCAGGCTCGATGCCTGCTAAGGGAGTTTAGGAGAGGGATTGCCACCCTACAGTCATGTATGTCATTGTGGATATGTGTTAGCTTTCTCTAACCTTATAGGCCTGTATTTGATGGGGAACCTCTCGATGCAGTTATCCGTGGCGAAAAGGTTAGGAAGGAGTACGCAAGCATACTACACAGGCATAGAGCAGCTTTATCCATCCAAAAGCATGCCAGAGCTTGGATTTTGAGGAAAAAATTTAACAGAGTTCGGGAGGCATCTACCTCAATGCAATCAGGTAATCACCATCTGTGTGATTCCACGCAACAATGACAAATTTGGTCAACTAGTTTGGCAAATTCTGAACTTTAGCTAGTTTAACTGGCTTATCCATTTTCTCTTTTATGCTTTATCTTTGAGATCTATGTGCAGTCTTGTAAAGTTTTAGCATCCGCTTTCTTGAAAATGATAGTGATAAAACTTGACATTGCTGGGGTTTTAATGTTTGCGGCTCCGTTCCTTGTTGAGACCTTGTAGAGCTCAAAGAGTTACTAATGAGCTAATATTTACAGTCCCCCTTTTTTTGTCCTTTTCTAGTTATTCGTGGGTGGTTGGTCAGAAGATGCTCAGGGGACATAGGATTGCTGCAATTTGGAGGAACAAAGGTACTCAGATTTTGGACAAATATTGTTTGTATTAATTAAAAATAATGTGAAGAAATGGGGAATGGGGCATGTTGATGTGTTGACTTTAATTTGTTGTGGATCAGGGTAATGAGCCAGAAGAAGTGCTGGTAAAATCATCGTTCCTTGCCGAACTGCAACGCCGTGTTCTCAGGGCTGAGGCCGCTCTGAGAGAGAAAGAAGAGGAGAACGACATCCTTCACCAACGGTTGCAGCAGTACGAGAATCGGTGGTCCGAATATGAGCTAAAAATGAAGTCTATGGAGGAGGTGTGGCAGAAGCAGATGAGATCACTGCAGTCGAGCCTTTCTATTGCAAAGAAGAGCCTTGCCTTCGATGATTCCCAGAGAAACTCAGACGCTTCTGTAAATGGAACTGAAGAAAGAGAGTCTAGCTGGGACACAGGCAACAATCTGAGGATCCAAGAAAACGGGGGAAGATCAACGAGCGCTGGGTTAAGCGTCATTGGCCGGCTGGCTGAAGAGTTCGAGCAGAGGAGTCAAGTATTCGGAGATGATGCCAAGTTCTTGGTGGAAGTGAAGTCGGGTCAGACTGAGGCGAGCTTGGACCCTGATCACGAGCTCCGCAGGCTGAAGCAGATGTTCGAAGCTTGGAAGAAGGACTATGGGTCGAGATTGAGAGAGACGAAGGTGATACTGAACAAGCTCGGGGGCGAAGAGGGTTCGGCTGATAAGGTGAGAAAGAAATGGTGGGGGAGGAGAAACAGCACAAGGATGATTTGAAGTTTTACGAGGAGAGATGGAGGTTTCCAGGGAGCTACCGGTGTATAGTTATGGTTACATGGTTGAAGGAAATGTTTGGAATTGCATATCTTTGTTAAGTTTGTGCAACTCAAAAAGAGTGAAATTTCTAGTCTTTGTAAAGCTTGAGCACAAGGTTAGAATGCTTTTGCCTCATAGCAATAGCATTCCCGTCTAAACCGTATTTAGCTGAAAAGGGTTTTCTTCTTGCTGTGCAGTTTTCTGGATTTGGTGATTGTATTATAAGTTTTGTTGCTATATTGCTTGGGTATCAAAATGAATAGACAAGAAAACGATTGGGCAAAAAAGGAAGATAATATTCTATTATTGATTCTAAAGTTGAAATGGATTTGTCTACAAAAAAAAAAAAAAAAGATAATCGGGTGCGGTTTAATCGGGTTTGAATTTTATCAGGTTAGAAATTTCCAACCCGAAATCTAAACGTTCGGGTTTCGGGCTAGCCCAGCGGGCTAATCGGGCTATAAGCAAACGACAAAAAATAAGAATTCTATATTTATAATATATATTCGTATACAAAAATTAAATATATAAATCATATAACAAACATAAAATTTGAAGTGTAAAACATTTTAAAAAATCAAAGATTACATCAAATAAAATTAACGATAAATTATTCAAAAATAGTTTTGTCTCATAGAATCAGAGAGTCTCTACATTATTTTTTACATCGATAATCTTTGAAACTTTAACTTCATAATTCACTTCAAACTCATAGTATTCAAACTTCTCATTATTTATTAAAAAAATTATAATATAGTTTGATCATTTATAATTTTATAATAAAAATAAAATCTTACCATCAAAATATCAATGTAACCAATTACGTGAGCAAAGAAGAGCT
>JAYDZE010287501.1:0-18984 GCA_034509125.1 Monilaria moniliformis
GCGTCTGCTCCTTCATCCTCGATTATCATGTTATGCATGATAATACATGCATAGATAATGTCGGAGATGCACGATTGGTGCCACATACGCGCCGGACCTTTCACAATGCCCCAACGGGCTTGGAGTACGCCGAAAGCTCGCTCCAGCGGCTGAAAGCCCGACTGTCGCCCTCCCATCCCCGCCCTGCCGCGGCCGCCGCCCTTTTCTCCTCATTTGTGGCCGCGTTAGTGATGGCCTGTATATTGTTACAGTTCAGTTTACATCTGAGTCGCTTTTATTTTTCATTTTATTTTTTCTTTTATAATTCAAAAATCGTGGTTGGGATGATTAAATTTACAAGTTATTACGGAGATTGTATATATTCATTTTGGAGTGGGAAAAGACATTAACACCCTTAGGAAACTTTTGTTAGATTGCCGAATGCGGAGGAATGTTGCCGCCACCGCCCAATGCAGCATTTCCAACTTGTCAGAGCACAACATTTCTGCTAAGTTTGCTGAAAATCTTCTTCTTGTTTTTGTCTTTTACTTCTTCGTTTTCTTGTTTGCAAAGAATGAAAATCTTGAATGTTAGAGGTGCTCAAGACTTTTATTGATGCAAGGCGATTTATATGGTGTGAATTCTGAAAAATGCGTTCTCTCATTTCTTTTTTAAAATTATACAATAATACTACCAGTGTTGGTATATTTTGGATTTTGGTAGGTGACTTAATAAATAATGCAATTTAAAAATATGACCTTCGAAGTTGGTAATATAGTTTTACTGTATGGGGGACTAGGCTCAACCCACACCTTTACTCAGAGAGCGTGCTACCTGTCTAATTTGCTTACATACACTCTTATTTCAGAACTCTTAAGCTAGAACAAAATTACCACATTTTTCCCATAAGAACTACTAACACCAATTCCAGAATTACAAAATGCGAACCACTACATTAGTCAAGATTAGTGTCTTGATGCAAACCACACAATTTGTCTTTGTCTGACAGCAAATTAGTTCTAAAGAGCTAAAATTCAATTTTTCCGACAGTGAGAAACGCTAAAAAAAAAATATTCTAAAATATATTAAATATTGGGTAAATATTTTTGGTTGAGAGTGCTTGAACTTAGGGGTAGACGGTTAAAACTGAACCGGAACCGCCGGAAACGATTAAACCGAAATCAGAAATTTGGTTCCGGCGGTTCGGTTACAGTTCAAAAAAAAAAAAAAAAGGAAACCGGAACCGCCGGTTCTGGCGGTTTAACCGTCAGTTTCACGTCGCGAGTAGGGCGGCAAGGCTAGGTTAACGTTGCAGGCGAAAACTGCCGGTTTCTGCTACAAAATCGGCGGTGGCGGCTGTTTTCATATTTTATTTCTTTCAAATTTCTAATTCAAACTCAAATTTCTCTCACTCATTTTTATCTATAAATACCCATCATCATCATTATTACAACTCACTCCTCTTCTAGTAACAATAATTTTTTCTTCTCTACCTCCAATTTATGTCATCTCTACCTTCATCATCCTCATTATAGCTCACTCCTCTTGTATTAACAAGAATTCACAGTTCTCTAAAAATACTTGGCCAATTCCAAATATTACTGCAGTATTAACAAGCTCAACAAGTTAGCAACTGCCCCAAAATCTTCTTCGATTTCATATTTATTAATTATTGATAATTCACAGTTCTTTAATAATTATTGATCTACTTATACTCGCATTCGTTTCATATTTTAATCAACTTGAATTAAAAAAAACAGCTGAAACCGGAACTGCCGAAAATCGGCAAGAAACCAACGGTTCGGAACCGGTTTCCGGTTCCAAACCGAAACCGGCAACTTTCTTAGCGGTTCGGTTACGGTTCTGATGCCCTCAAAACCGGAACCGTCGATTCCGGAACCGTGGGCATCCCTTGAACTTACCTTATCAACCCCCTTAGATCCGTGAGTCTTGTTTGCGCGTCTATGCATGACAAAAATAGAGCTAGGATTTTAAAAAATGATAGATAAAATTACATTTCTATATTCAGGAATAACTTTAGATTGATAAAATTATTTTATTTAATTTTTTTTATAGAAAAAACACAACATACAACTTTAAGGGCATTAGCAATGCGACCCATGCAACCAATCCCTAAAAGACAAAACACGCGCGAGATACGTTGCAAGGGAGCTGGCGGGACGGGAGACTCGCGACGAAAGGAAAACAAAGTGGGACAACTCACCACGCGCCCTCCCTTATGAATAGAAAAAGGAATAGCGAAGGAATATGGATATGAATATTGTTGGATGATGAAGAAATAGTTAAAAAGTAAAGGAATGAAGAGATAATGCCGTGGATGGTATGACTGACCTACGGTAATACTAACAATGAAGTTATCCGAAAGTTCCGAACGATCCACAGATCGTGCTTGGCCCGAGAGAGATATTTCGTTGGCACTTGTTTGATAGGATAAGTGTCTTTTTATTTTTTAAACAAATCAAGGGGCAATATAGTGATATTCATAATCCAAATAGGCATAAATTTAATTTTTTAAATATATCTGGACTTTAAAAATTAAAGGGACTAATTTTCAAATATTTCCAATGTTACAAACAAAAATGAAGTCTTTTTTTTTTTTTTTGATTGTAACAAAAATGAAGTCTTGATTCACAGTATCATCTCTATAAAAGGCGGCCGCAGATTCACATTCTTCTCGCTCCTCTCTCATCAATTCTCCCTTCACTTTGTCCCCTCCAAAAAAGAAAGTGAACAAATAATTCTGTAATTTTTAGAAAATTAAAGATGGATTCTCAATACAAAAGCAGCGGTAATGGGGGAATTGAGAGTGGTATGAGAGAGAGGGAGGTGGCGGTGGCTAACAAGAGAAGTATGAGGGGCTGCGACGTCGTTTTGAGGTTCTTGGCTCTGGCGCTCTGCCTTGCCGCCGCGGTGGTTCTCGGCGTCAACAAGGAGACCAAGATGGTGGCGGTGACTTTGGTTCCCACGCTGCCGCCGATGAATATTCCGGCCACCGCCAAATGGCACTACTTGTCGGCTTTTACGTAAGTGCATATGCTCACTCATTTATGCATAGAGAATCGATATGTTGCATAGCTATATAAAAAAAATATTAAAGTTTAAAGCTGAGTTATGATTTTATTTTTCTTTGAAAATTAAATTAAATTTTCATTTATATATAATTTACAATTTGATCACTTAAATTATAATTAATTATAGTTTATAGTCTGAAATTTCAGTATCTTTCAATTCATAATATGAACTATGATTTATTTTTATATAACCTGTATTTCTTAGTTTTTCCAGTTATAGCATCAATTTTAAAAAATTTCTTCAAATCCAAAACATCATACAAGAATATCAATGACTCTTTTATTTGACGATGTGATTGTACAAAAACAAGTGTCGGTTTTTGTTGAGACGGAGAGTCGAAAGTACGTTTCTACTTATTATCATAGTCACATTCCAACGCCTAAATATTTTTTGTCGATTGATGATTGATTTTTTTTTTTTTTTTTTTTTTTTAGCAAAGATCATTAGAGACTCTTTTGAAAACCAAGGTTTTCGATGTTATTTGACTTACAATAATTTTTATACGTCTGTTATGAATCTGCAGTCCCCGGCATCGATAATCCTTTTGCATCTTATTAAGCTAAAAACATTTATAGTTGGAGGAGTCGTGGAAATTATAGACTTGATAGTACAGTGATGTCGGCTGCTTATTTGGCATTATTCGAATCATCTTTTAATGAATTAGAAATTTATTTTTCTAATTATCACAATTTTTAGTTATATAAATAATGGATATCCGAATAAAGATTATACAACAATTAAGTTAAAATCAAGGCTATAAAATGGAAAATATTAATAGTTTAAATTATATTAAAAAAATTCAGATTTGAAATTATAAACTGAAAAGTGGTTCAAATTCATGCTATAAACTGTAGATTATAATTGACGAAATATAAGAAAACAAATAAATATATAAATAGTATTCTAATATGGATTATACTTGAACAATTTCTGTGATAAATGTGCACGATAGATATTTATAAATGGGGAACGGTTATATAGGTTATCTAGATTCTACCATGGTTAATTTGTTTTTCCTTAGAAACTATATTCTGAAATGAGTATATTAACGTTTTTTTATGATTCAAATTTTAGGATCCGTTTATTTGACATGATTCCAAATTTTTAAAATTTCGTGTTTGATTCTTTTTTTTATTTTTTATTTTATGAATTTGGATAAGTAATGAGATTTTTGAAAATAAGAAGAGTAGTATAATTTTTTAAGATTTTTATTCACTATTTTTTTAGATTTTCTTTATTATTTTATTTATTTTAAGCAAATTTTAATTTAAATAATAATAAAATATATTAAGAACTATGAATCTATTTTATTTTTTATCATATTATTATAATTATAATTATCTTCTCAACTATTAATTTATTTTAAGCAAATTTTACTTTAAATTATATATATATATAATATTTTAAAAATATGAATCATACTTTGTGTTTTGTTTTATTATTATTATTATTAGTGGTTAATTATATTTAATAATCAATATGAATTAAAATTCTAATAATTTTTTATTCATCCATACATAGGGTAAAAAATCTATTAGGAATTTTTTTTCCTGGAATCATTATTGCAAGAATAACATTCCCAGTTAATATTACTTTCGTGCCAAAAAAACAAGGCCTTCGAGTTTATATTAAGCAATATAGATTCATATAAAGTTTATAATAAATTTAAAGTGTTGGACTTAAATTATTGGCAAAGGATTTTCGAATCACAATATATTTAATTTAAATCCAAGAAATTAATTCATCACTAACCAGAAATCTTTGTGAACTTGTGCGTACATAAGATTAAGAAAACAAAACATTTTTTTTTTAAAGATTTATGAAGTTAAAAAAAAAATTAACGTAGTCGGGCCTGCGCGTCGTGTGCGCGCCCTTTGGTTAACCACAAGTATTCATAAATGATTAGTTGTTAGTTCCTACATCTTTTTGTTATTTATTATGACTTTCAAGGGAGAATATCCCACTCTAGTTACATATAATCGTTTATAACCATGGATGTCATTTTTTAATTATATTTTATAATTTTAAATGTTTAAAATATATAATTATGTAGAGAGAGAGAGAGAGACTACGTCAATATAGTTTTGTAATGCTCTATTCACCGACAGAGTTGATATGACGAAACAAATTCAATGTTATAAGACCTAAAATTAGTTTTCGTTTTTTTCTTTTTATTTTTTTTAAGGGCAAGACTTAAAATTAGTTAACAATCAACGAGCCTAATGTCACAAAACTTTATTTCATGAATTTCCTATTGTTAAAATACATTTTTTGTACCAAAATTTGTAACTAATAGAATATAAAAGTTTTTCACTAGCTTGATTTACTATGCAATACCTACATACTATTATATTTAGAAAGATATATATGCATTCAATTACTTTCTATATATGGTAGTGCAACTTTGACTTCAATATTTGTAAGTGGGTCTATTGATCTATAGTACAACACTTATTTTATGAAATTGTCTTGTTTTAGGTACTTTGTTGTGGCAAACGCTATAGCATGTGCCCATGCAGCCATTTCATTGATCCTAACCCTAGCAAATAGAGATGGTAAAAGGGGGATCACAGCATTGATCATCTTCTTTGACCTAGTAATTGTGGCGCTCCTATTCTCCGCAATCGGAGCCGCAGGCGCCATCGGCCTCATGGGCTACCAAGGAAACTCGCACGTGCAGTGGAAGAAGGTGTGCAATGTGTTCGACAAATTTTGCGACCAGGGGGCCGCCTCCTTGGGCCTCTCCGGTGCGGCCGCAGTCGCCTTCTTCTTATTGGTGGTGCTTGCTATCCACAAGAAACACTAGATTGGAGTGTTAAATGCTCTGTTTGTGCTCCGTGAAAGTTAGGTTCCTTATCTATAATTAAATTCTGGTTCTTGTATAAATAAGGTATTTGATTTTTGTAATGAAAGGGTGTGTTGATGTTTTTTCATTCTGTCATTTGTCCAAAATTCTCAAACAATTAAGAATTACATTCTTATCTTCATCATTATTTTCAAATTGATGAAACATGTCAAATAATAATAATTAAAATAAAAAGTCAACCCAGGGGTCTTGATTGCTACTCTCACTCATCAACATGCTTGCAGCAGAGATTCTAACTGCTTTCTTGGTGGAAAAGACTACCCCTATCGGAAAATCTTCTCTCATCTCTCTCTCACACCGTCACACGCAAATTGTACGTATATGGTATATAGTATAGAGACATGCATAAGTAGAAGGTAACCCGCCAAAATGCGCCAAAAATAGTATTTCATGATCAAAATGAGCGAAGGGAAAAGGGAGAAATCGAGGAATCGGAAAATTAAAGAAGAGGAATTGAAAGATTTGTTTCTGGGAATTATGGAGGGATACAAGGATTCTGCAATCCCACCATTATCATACTTCTCCACTCCAGAAATCCCCAATACTGAAGAAAACTGCCAGAATTCGAGAAAGACGCGGAAAATTGAATCCGAAAGAAAGCAGAGTGAGCGCAGGAGAAGGGACCAAATCAATGAGAATTTTTCTCTTCTTCAAACAATGGTGCCTTCCCTGCTCACGGCGCATAAGGTCGTCTCTCTCTCTCTAACCGGAATTTGTTGAATTGGTACACGTGATTTTTGCTGTCAACAAGTTTGATTAATGCTAATTAGATGAAAGGTTAATTGGGATTGAATTGTACTTTTCGATACTGTTTTGGGGCTAAATCAACTGAATCAGTGTAAATTCTGCTGAGCTATCTTGAATATTAGCTATGTGATCTATGTGATTGCATTCCGTTTTAGAATATTATTGCTCGATGTTGTTAGGATTTCTGTTTGATCGTCTGAACTGATTGATTCTGTGTGTGTGAATATACATGATTCAAGCATTTCATGTTGACACAAATTGATGGAGTTTCACACAAATCTGCATTGTTTACATGAGTTCAATGGAAGATTATGTTTCTAATTTGTGTGCGATGGAAGAAATTTGATCATGTCATTCCATTCAAATCACATTGGATTTGGTCTATAAGAACAGATTTCTCAATCTACATTTTAACCGTATGAAATGTTGCAGCCCTGCAAAGAAAGGATATTAGACGATACAGTAAACTACATCAAATACCTTCAAGAGGAGGCAGAGAGGTTGGAAGGTCTGAAGAAATTTCAGAGCAAACTGCACAAGGTGGAAAGGCCTACTCTCTCAAAATGCACAAATCACAACTCTGTCAACGTTACCATCTCTGGTTCTGCAGCATTCCTTGCCATTCAACTGCCCTCTAGGCGTGGCTCAGTGCTTGTCATACTGAGGGTTCTAGAGAGGCATCAGGCTGAAGTTATGGAGGCAAGGATTGGTGTTAGTGAAGAGAAGGTGATGACATTCACAGCCACAGTGAGGCTGGGAGGTGATGGAGGCAGCTCCATTGATATGATGAGGCAGGATATACTAACTTCATTAGATTTATCATACTGAATTATTGAACATCAATTGATTTAGAAATTTTGGTTGCTAATTGATATGTGATAGGCTATAAGGTTTCTTCATTGGGATTGAGTTTATAAGTATATACACAGTTGAGTTATTATATGAGAAGATTCGACTGGATTGGTCTATTGTCATAGGCCTTAATTGTAACTTGTGTTTGCAGAGCTCTCATTTTGCTAAATCTGATAGTTTTATTCATTTATTTATTGCATTTATTCGATACATTTATATGAAGCTCATTCCATATGTTTGAGAAGGAATTTCTGCTTCTTCTGCTTATGTTCCGAACAAATTTTCCTCCAGTTGCTCTGCTACTTCACTTATCACACATTCGTCTTCATTTTTCATCTTCTCACTCAGTTCTGCAGCCTTCCCCCTCATTTCTTGGCCCGTTTTCTCAACAACTACCTTCGTGATTGAGTTGGCAAACTCTTGGCTACTGAAATTTCCACTCCCATCCCTTACCACCTCCACAGCCACACTGACCTCCACCAGTAACCTAGCATTCAGTGGCTGGTCGAGCTTGAAAGGTATGCCTATAATCGGCACACCAAAATGAATGCTCTCAAGTGTAGGGTTCCAACCATAATGACTCACAAAAGCACCAATACTAGGATGTGCTAGAATGCCATCATCTGGTCCCCATTCTTGAACAATCCGGCGTCTCTCTCCCACCCTGTCGAGAAATACCTTTGGCAGCGTCTCGTCTAGAGAAATTCTCTCCCCATGAGGAAACCTCAGAATCCCTTTGGCAGCGCCTTGTCTAGAGAAACTCTCTCCCCATGAGGAAACCTCAGAACCCATACGAAGTTCACCTTGGAAATCTGTAGCCATTAAGCTACCTTTTGCATCTGATCCTTGGACAAGTAGTTCTCACTCCCAACAGAGATGAAACAGTTGAAAACCGGCTCTTGCTGCTCAGCCATTGCAAGATCCCTGAATCATCATCCTCACCCGTCGCTCGTGCAATAAGTGGACCTACAGAGACGATTTTTTTCTGCAGCAAGACAGATAAGTAATCAGTGTACTTCCCTTCAAAACTTCTGCTTGTCTTTACCAAGACATGTCTTGAGATAGCTTGAAATGAGCAAATCCAAAATGTTGATCATCTTCCTCGATGATCTTTGACATAACTGTGTTTTCAGAGGGTCTTTCTTCATAGTCTTGAAGATACTATGCATCATATGGGAAATGTAAGTTCCTCATTCTCGAGAGATGGTAGTGGAATGACTGCACTGAAGCTGCTCCTGTGCAAAATGAACTGCGGGAATGCCTAGAGACAAGGAGGCTGTGGCTGCCCACTGTTGAAATCTGTTGTATATCACCATATCAGGTTTTAGGGAGGAAACTATGGTATAAAAACTGGATTTTGACTGGCTAAAGGCCTCAAAGAGTTTGGGTATGAGATTTGGTGTTATATTTTTCGTTGTGTGGTACTGTGGAGGAAGCTCGGATGATGATGGCAGATGAAGCTCGACTAGATGGATCGTGGCGCCATCTGAGCTAGTTGCAAGAGCTCTTCTGACGGAATCGAGACTTACAGGTGTTGAACAATAGTATCTTTTGAAGTTTTTCTTTGAGAGATTCTTGGCTAGTTAAAGATAAGGGGATACATGTCCATGCCCCAACCCTGGAAACGTTAGAATGCTCAACCTAGTTTGATTTGCCTCCATTGATGGAACTCCTTTTGCATCCATCTGTCTGTCCCAACTTTCTGCAGAGAACAATAGGGAACTCTTATGATGCACAAAAAACAATTTTAATTTGAGAGTAGATAAAACCAAAACTTCACGAAATAGAATTAATTTTTTTAAAATAAAAATAGAATAAAGATTTGTTCGGGGTGTTGATTCTCTCCCACGCAAGCATGTTGCAGAAACTGAAACAGAAGATATGGTTTGTATAAAAAATTAAGGAAGAAAAAATTAAGCCGACGTATAAACTAAGGGCATGTGCAATGCTCTGCGTGTTGTCCACACAGAGAAAAATTTAAGTTGTATACAATAAGGGCATGTGCAACGCTGTGCGCATCATCCACGCAGTGTGCATACACAAGCACGCACAAAAATGTAACTTAAAATGAATTTTTATTTTGGTTGCTCCCCTTTGGACAAAAATAAGCTTGTATTGCTTCAAGTTGGGCCTCCAAAACTTGATGTGTTGTGAGCTCATTCTTCAAGTATTATTTAGCCCATCAATTTGAATAACATTCACCATTTGACATAATATGGATTGACCTTGAGCTTGGGCTTTTATTTCAGCAAGTAAAATGCATCATGTACTCCTTTATTTGTTTAGTAATAACTGTTGTATTTGGCCCACTTTGAATAATCAAATGATTCAACTTGTTGTCCTTAGGCAGGCCGAGTGCGTCTCTGTCATTTCCCTTCTTCTTCAAAAAGATTCGTCCTCGAATCTAGTATGTTGTTTTTTTGTTTTTCTTTTCCTTTTTATTAAGCAACAACAAAGTTTATGAAGTTGACGAATATAAGATAACGAGAAAATGTAGAAAGTTTTTTTTTTTTTTTATCTTTTTTTTTGTGAATAAAGAACAAACAATGAAGGAAAAATATAGAGAACTACTATCTTTTTCGAATTTTTGTAGGAATAAGAAATAAAGATAGGAAATAAAAAGATAGAGTTTCAATCAATATCAGATTGCTCTGATACCAAAAATGATACGGATTGGATAGGATGAAGGACCCGTTGGATATATTGATCCAAGAACCTCATGTACATGTGTTAGGCAGCAGTCTCCCTATATCGAGAATCCAGTTTGATCACCCTACGAGCATAGAAAACCTCGACCCGCTGGCTATATAATCAGCCAAGGACCTTGGTATGGTTGAACGCCACAAGACTTTGCTTATGTGTCTTGATAAGTTGTAAAACAAGTGAAAAACTCAACAAAGAGAATTCAACTCATAAGGACAATGCATATTTTCGTTTATACTTCAAGCTCCCTAAAATACATGTGTTTACAAGACTATTTATAGGCTAGAGAGGACTCATGAGAGTCTCATACACTTAATAATACTTATGTCGCTTAAATAAGATCATAATAAGTAAAATGTAACTCCTAAACAATTGGTATGACACTTGGACTTCAAAAGCCAATAATTAAAGACAAAAATGTAACTTAAAATGACTTTTTATTTTGGCTGCTCCTCTTTAGACAAAAATAAGCTTGTATTTCTTCAAGTTGGGCCTCCAAAACTTGATGTGTTGTGAGCCCATTCTTCAAGTATTATTTAGCCCATCAACTTGAATAACATTCAGCATTTGGCACAATATGGATTGACCTTGAGCTTGAGCTTTTATTTCAGCAAGTAAAATGCATCATGGACTCCTTTATTTATTTAGTTGTAGCTCTTTTATTTGGCCCACTATGAATAATCAAATAATTCAACTTGTTATCCTTAAGCAGCCCGAGTGCGTCTCTGTCAGAAAGAAGGAGAAAAGATGGAAGAAATAAAGCTAAAAATTTACCATAGTGGAAGAACGTTATGGGCATAGATTAATTATTATCCAAGCAGTCGGATAAGGGATGAAATCTAACATTTCTTATCGAGTGAGATTCGAGATAAATATGATCCAACAGATAAGACAATGATCTGGTGCAGAAGATTAAGATCCTAAGGCCAACCCTAACACCTAGCCTGCACAATAGGCCGAAACTTCCAACAGTTCATAGTCAATCATCTATAAAATAAGATCAAGATCATGAAGTAAAACGAGGCCTTTCGGAAAAAATAAACAAGCAAAGAGGCATCATAGAGACAAGCAAGCAGTCAGCCGATCTCATTCTTCGCCAACAATATTTTAACTTTATTGTTTTCTTTAGGTAGAGTAGCATGGAAAGTAGCAAGTCCCTCGGGGCATAGTAGTTTAATTTTTTTTCTAATTTGAGTCGTGTAGTTTGCTCAGAGTATTTTTTCATTATTAACTTTAGTAAATTTCTTTTATGCTTTTGTTTATTTCTTTGTCTTACTTTCTTTACTTATGTTTGGCTAAGTTTATAACTATGGTGTGGACAAGTTAAACATGCACCTATAAATTCGTGAGGTCTAATTCAAGTAGTTATAACTACATGCTTGTGTTCTTGAAGTATTAGGTCTGATTCCAAACGATGTAAGTAATTTAATTGATTGTCTGATCAAATAATTTGGTTAGAGAGCTTAGATCACAAATAAATTAGACCAAGAGGTGTATGATCATGCGGTTACCTATTTAAAGATTGACTGACATGAGCAGAAGGTGTATATCTGTTGACATACGTAAGAATTATTTAAGGGTCCGTTTAGAGCAAATGCCTTTTTATCAACACGTCGCATGATAATTTTGGGATGGAGTGTGTTGACCAAGGAAGGATGTGAGATACATCTAATCAGAAAGGATTGATGGGTAAGGGGTTTTTCGGAGGCGTGATGACTAAAAAGGGAACTTCGACATTCCTTATTCATAACCATAGACATGAACTTGTGGTAAAAATCCTTGCATCGACGACTGAATAAGTGTACATGCTTAACAACATAATGTCCCAAACCTCTCATTTGTTTATTTGATTAAGTTCTCTATTTAGTCCTAATTCTTTTTTATTTTGTGCTTTGCTCAACGCGGTCGCTATGACCAACCAAACACCCCAATCTTTTGCAACAACTTAGAGAGACAAAGAGAAAGCACTTATCAACTCCTTGCGAGTTGATCATGTACTTACCAACTTGCAATATAGTTGTAAGGGCAAGACTATAAATTTATCTTGCACGTGCTCACGACAGCCAAGTCAGCAACACATGAGGCACGATAAGCATTAATTGTTTCTAGGAATTAGAGGTTAAAATCGAGCTTTTAAGAGACGAAATCTACACTTAATTAGTGATTATATGCAGGGAATTGGAAGAAGAATAAATTGAAGTGCAATGGCTAGGAAAGATGGAGAATGTACAGAAAAGAAGGCAAAATGAGCATAAAATCAAGTTTTGCATATAAACTGCCTAAAGAGTATCAAGCTGCCCAGTGTGAACGTTGAACCGGGGCTGCACTACAGATAAAGATGTCATTTTCAGTTTGTTGTGAGGTGGCACTTCCAGCATCGATTAGCGGCATAAATGTCCAACCAGAAGAAAGGAAAAGCAGTAAGATCTAGCTGGAAAATGAGTCCTAGCCACACTATTTAAAGAAGAGAAGAAGAGAGAAAAATGAGAGCTAGCTACACTCACACCAACAACACTCATGCATTTATACTTTTGGGGTAGCTACCATACACATGCTCTCACACTTCTTACCTGCATTCACTCTCTCTCATTGGACTGGGGAACATAATAGTTTATGCGAAAGCACACCTCTCTGCCACCATGGGTTAGGCTGCAGAGGAAGAAGACATGCAACTCTTTTAATGCTTTGATTTTTTAGAAGAAAAATATTATTCCATTGCTTATTTAAATGTTGTTAGCTTGTGTATCTTCTTAGATATTTAGTTCAGTTTGTTTTGAAGTTGTTGAACTTTGTTCCATTTCTATTTTCGATTTCAAGAAACTTGAATCTGCATTTCTGTTTGTTTGTTGATTTCTTGCATCGAAAATGACATTCTTTGCTGAAACTTTCTGGGTTGCAGTCTTTATTCAGGGCAATTTACTTGTCTTTTCCTTTCAAATCCAAGTTGTATTCATCTAGTTGTTTTCTTTAGCCCAACAAGTCAAGTTGTTCTTTTAGTTTTTTTCGAGTATGATTTTAAAACTTGCTGAAATTTGATTTAAAATGTTTGAGTTGTTGAGAATCTCTAGGGATTTAGTCTATGAAAGTCTTAGTTATTTGTTGAAATCTGGTTCCTGCATTCATGTCTACTGCTCATTTCTATATCTTGTCTACTCTCATTTTCTAGTTTAGAGCCTGAAAATTTCCTGCATGTTCAGATTTTAAGTTTAATTTCTTTGTTACTCAAAATAGAAAGTTGACTAGTTTCTTTTCTTTGTACTAGCTTGTTTGTTGAGTCTTGTTTTAGTCCAGCCTTTTAGTTGTCAATTTTTAATGGTCAGTTGCTGATTTTCATCAACTTTGTCAGTTCCAGCATTGCTTTATAAGAACAAGTTTAATTCTCGTATTTTCTGCATTTAGCAGTAGTTACGCTTCTGATACGTTTAAGATGCCCAGTTTGTTTTCCAAGTTTAAAATTGGCCAATCTGTTTCCAAGGTTCTAGCTTGTTTGTTTTGTTGAATTTCAGTTTGCTATTTCAACTTGTTTCCCACACTTAAAATGTAGTTTATTTTATAGTTTTCTCCCATCACAATGGAATTAGCCGTGGCGACATCGCTAACCCTCTTTAGGTGTAGCAAACATGTAACGAAATTTCCCATTCCTCGTGGGTTCGACACCCCTTACTTACCATATACTAAACTAATAGTATAGTGGTTCTTGGGAAACTAAGAAATATTGTTGATAGGCTAAGTTTGCTAAATTCCAACAACAACACAAATTTAGCAATCTATCAAATGGCATCGTTTCCTGAGAATGGTGCTATTTTGTTATGTGTTTTCTATGCCTTTGTGTAAATAGTTTTTTACTTTGTTTTCTTTTTGTTTTCTTGTTTATAAGAAGGTCTTTAAAGCCACAATTGCTATACAATTTTTTGATCGAGAAGACTGCCAAAAGGTTGTAGAATGAGACAAGACTACAAAAGCAGAGGATTCAAACTTGGACAAGCCTTCAAGTTGCTCTGCCTGAGCCCAACTGCCTAGTTTCTAGCTCCGGAAGTGATACAGAAGGTGACATTGACGTCAAGTTGGATTTTCATCCTGATTTGGAGGACGCAATGGCTCAAGAAGATGATGATCCACGTTTGCCATAGCTTACTTGTCACTTGGAGGATGATCCTCCAACTCCTATTAGAGTGGCTGATAGTGCCCAACCGATTGAAATCAAATTGGCTTTACTAAATGTTTCGCCAAAGTTATATGGAAAACGAGCGGATGACCCGTACAATTTTCTTAGTGATTTTATAAAGATGTGTAGAAATTCAAAAGAGACCCGCGGGAGTTACTAAAGAACTTTTCAATTGGCTGTTTTGCCGTTCACTTTGTCGGGGGAGGCCAACGCTTGGTTCAATGGTCTTCGACCTAACTCAATATCCACATGTGATGAAATTAAGAAGATATTTTTAGAGTATTTATTTCCCCCACCAAAACCAATGCACTTAAGAAAGAGATTACAGGAGCTCAACAAGGATTTCATGAGTCCTTGAGTGCCTATTACGCTTGAATCAAAAGGCTAGTTGATAGTTGCCCAAACCACAAGTTTTTGGAAGGGGATTTACTCTAATACTTCTACCGAGGAATGAAGATGGAAAGCAAAAACATGGCTAACACGACCAATGGAGGGGAATATTCCACCAAGAGAGTTAGTGAGGCACGAAAGGTGATCAAATACCTAGTCAATGCCACCCGTGAGTATGATGAGCTGCAAGCACGATTGTTGAAAATGGTGGAACACTCCAATGCTAACCCTGCTGATTTAGAGGAGAAAATAGATGCAAAGATTGGCAAGTTGAAATTGCTCACAACGGTGATGGAAAATGTGGAAAGTTCTTCTATACCCGACAAGCCGTGTGGAACATGTGGAAGGTTTGGCCACACCTCGCTGCAATATCGAATGGAAGATGTTGAGGCC
This sequence comes from Monilaria moniliformis, assembly GCA_034509125.1. Taxonomy (NCBI): domain Eukaryota; kingdom Viridiplantae; phylum Streptophyta; class Magnoliopsida; order Caryophyllales; family Aizoaceae; genus Monilaria; species Monilaria moniliformis. The sequence continues at coordinate 15,189 of JAYDZE010287501.1, forward strand.
ATGGCACAAGTTAATGCTACTCACAATTGGAATTGTCAAGGCCAAAAGATGGATTCAGTCGCACCAACTTATAATCCGGGATGACGAGATCACCCCAACTTTCAGTGGAGTGAACCAAACCAACATCAAGGGCCACAACCAGTAGCACTTCATCATCAACAATAACCACGTTCACTAATGCAAAATTAGACCTACAGGTCACCGAATCAACAAAGTTTTCAGCCTCAACATCAACCTCAAAATCCTGCAAAACCGACTAAGAGTTTGGAGGAAATGATGAGTGAGCTTATCACATCTCAACAATGATGTGGTCCATAAGCTACAAGAGGTCCAAAAGGAACAAAAAGTGAGTCTTGAAGCAGTCACTAGGCAAATGTCGCAATTGGCGGTTTTGATGAATGAGTTGCATGGGAATGAAGAGAGGATCCCTACCCAAGTGCAACCACCTCTAGGGAGAACATCGATCAGATTACATTGAGGTCTGGGAAGGAGTTCGGAGGACCAATAGCCTCAAACTTCAAAAGTAGACTAGGCGAGACGTCTGGGAGCAACTCCAAACTCTCCAGCCTACCTGAGTTGCCCAGTCTAAAGGTCCTTACTGAACAGCGGAACCAAGAAATAGCAAGAGAAGCTCTCTTCCATCCAACACTTGATTCAAACCAAGTGACCTATAAAGAAGGGTCTAGGAAAAATGACAACATGGGAAATTGACTGAGAAAGACACGAGGGTAGTGCATAATTCCAATCCGAAGGTGCAAGCCTCTTTTCCGGGGCGATTGGAAAATAAATCCATAGAAGATCCCATAGACTTCATGTCGATTTTAGCAAGTCGAAAATCAATCTTCATTTTCTTCAAGCACTGAAGTTGTCCCCACTCAGTAAATTTATCAAGGACTTCATTGCTGGGAAGTCAAGAAGAGATGGGAAAATACTAATCTGAGAGAATGTGTATGTCGTTATCCAAAAGAAGTTTCCATCAAAATGTAATGATCCAGGTATGTTCATACTATCCATTATGATTGGAAATGCTCAAATTGAACATACTATGTGTGACTTAGGAGCCTCAATAAATGTCATGCCATTATTTGTATATAATTATCTAACTAGAGTTGAGCTAGTTAATAATAGAGTTGTGATTCAACTAGCTAATCGATCTTGCATTTGACCAGATGGTGTATTAGAGAATGTGCTTGTGAAAATTCATGATTTCTTATACCCGACAGATTTTTACGTGATTAAAATAAATGACATGCTTTCTAAGGAATCAAGTGGTGTGTTGCTTGTTAGGCCATTTTTAAGAACTACAAAAACCATAATAAATGTGTATGATGGAACTATTTGTCTAGACTATCATGGTGATGAGTTTACTTTTAGCATACATACTACCTTAAAGCATCTGTTGGATGTTGAAAATGCATATTATGTTGATATCATTGACCCCATAGTCCAAGAGCTTCTTAAGACTGAATTTTTGCAGGGTCAATTTGAGAATTACTTAGAGAAATTAGCTGACCTTGAGGCAAAGGGAATGAGCAAGCTGCTGAATTCACATAGGCTTAGTGATGAGGAGATCAAAGCAGAAATTCTAAGGTTAGGCTTGATACCACAATACACAGAATGGGCAGGAAACATTGAGCTGCCCAGCTTGAATTTGACATAAGGGTCTTTACCGACTGAAGACAAACAAACCAATGAAGCTGGATTTGAAACCACTTCCTCCAAATCTTAAGTATGTCTACTTAGAAAAGGAGGACACACTGTCGATGATCTTCAATAGTAGGTTGGAGTAGGATCAAGAGATTGAACTGGTGCAAGTCTTAAAGAAGCACAAAAGGCCATATGATGGACGTTGGGCGATATCGTTGAATCAACTCCGATCCATGTATGCATTATATTCACTTGGAATCAGAGGCTAAGCCGCATAGAGACCCTCAAACGAAGTTGAACCCGAACATGAGGGAGGCCGTACTCAAGGAAATCTTGAAGTTGTTGGCAATGAGGATTATCTACCCCATTTTGGATAGCAAATGGGTAAGTCCAGTCCACAAGGTACCGAAAAAGTCTGGGATTCAGGTGGTGGAGAATGAGAAGAATGAGCTGGTGCCAACTCGGTTAGTAACAGGCTGGAGGATGTGCATTGACTATCGTAAGTTAAATGCAGCCACACAATAAGACCATTTACTCCTTTCATTTATCGATCAAATATTGGCAAGATTAGCGGGAAAGAAGTTATTTTGCTTCTTGGATGGTTATAGTGGTTATTATCATATCTTTGTTAATCCGGATGACCAAGAGAAAACAACATTCACATACCCTTTTGGTACATATGCCTATTGGAGGATGTCGTTTGGAATGTGCAATGCCCCTGGCACATTTCAAAGGTGCATGATGAGCATATTTTCATATTTGATTAAAGAATGCATGAAGATTTTTATGGATGACTTCACGGTTTACGAGGAGTCATTTGAGAAGTGTTTATGCCATCTCGATATAGTGTTAGCAAGATGTGAGAAGAAGTTAGTATTGAATTTTGAAAAGTGCCACATCATGGTGATAGAGGTCATAGTCTTGGGACATTTGGTGTCGGAGAAGGGCATTCAAGTGGATAAAGCAAAAGTGGACATCATTGAGCAACTACCATTTCCAACGAACCAACGGAAGATCTGAGGTTTCTTAGGACATGCTGGTTTCTATTGAAGGTTCATCAAAGATTTCGCCAAGATTGCCCAACCATTGACGAGGCTTCTACAAAATGATGTGCCATTTGATTTTGATGAAAATTTCCAGTAAGCTTTTCGCAGCTTTGAAAAATTTAGACCCTACTTGCTAGGATCGAAGATTATTGTCTACACCAACCATGCCGCCCTTAAGTACTTATTGTCAAAGAAGGAATCCAAACCAAGGCTGATACGGTATAACCTTCTACTCCAATAATTTGACTGGGAAGTTAGAGACAAGAAGGGGGCTGAGAACAAGGTGGCTGACAACCTTAGTCGAATACCCCAGGAAGAGAGTTCAGACTCCAATTGAAACTTTTCTAGAGAAGCACCTTTATTTTGTCCAGCAAAGCTCTCATCTGGCCAGGACAAAGGTCTCAGTAGTCACCACAACAGAGATCGCAACTAATATAGAGAGAGAAGAGCCTTGGTATGCTGACCTAGTTAATTATCTGACTACAAAATAGTTATCTACTGAAATGACATTGACACGGGCCCAAAGGATGAAGATAAGAAGTGATAGCAAATACTACTTTTGGGATGAACCGTATTTATGGAAGGTGGGATCCGATCAAGTTATTCGAATATGCATTCCAGAAGGTGAATAAGGGGATATCTTGTTGCATTGTCATTCACTAGCTTGTGGAGGACATTTTGGCCCAAAGCGGACAACTCAAAAGGTGCTGGACAATGGGTTTTTCTGGCCAAATCTTCATCAGGACGCTTATTGGTTTTGCAAGAATTGCAAACCCTGCCAGCTTATCAGAGGAATTTCAAGACAAGATGAAATGCCACAAGTGCCGATCATAGTTTGTGAAATTTTTGATGTTTGGGGATTGGACTTCATAGGGCCATTCCCTAGCTCATGTGTAGGGGTGAGCATTCGGTTTTCGGTTCGGTTTTTTGCCCAAACCGAACCGAACCGAAAAATTGAAATTTTTTTTAAAATTAAAACCGAAGCGAATCGAACCGAATTACCCGAAAAACCGAACCCGAAAAACTGAAATCCGAACTATGAAAACCGAACCGAACCGAAAAAACCGAAATATCATAAAATTGTCCGAAAAACCGAAAAAGCC
>JAYDZE010287612.1:0-37812 GCA_034509125.1 Monilaria moniliformis
TATATATATATGCATATACATATATGTAGTTACTATTATATTATTATATGTAATATAATATTAAATATAAATTCGGTTTTTTGGTTTTTTTCAGTGTATAGTATATCCGAACCGAAAAATCAAAATTTGCCAAAAATTAAGATCGAACCAAACCGAAATCGGTAAAATCCAAACCAAATTTTAAATTTTGATTTTGTTCACTTCAGATATTCGGATTTCAGGTATCTTGCTCTTCCCTAAATACAATGGTTATATATCCTATTTTCTATTTTAGATAAAATATGTAATATACGTCTTTAGTTAAAAAGCTTAAATTTAATAGGTGCTATATATAATATCAAATTACTCGGGCAAGAATTTCGCTTAATCGATATATATCTTATTTAGACAACTACTTAACTTATGCATGTATAATGTATTTATGTGGATGCAAACAGTGGCGGATCCAAAAATTGAAATAAGGGGGCGGAAACAAAAGCAATGTGGTGAAAATTCTCCTTTGGTGACTTTTGAACATATTTTTGCACGACGTTTTCTTCAATCTCCTACTGCCACTCCCTATCTCATTCATGAGATATTTTAGCAACTCCTACAGCCGAGCTTCTTTGCACTCTGAGAGTTCCTTGAGTCATTCTGAGACTCCACGAGCTCGGCTGCCATAGCTGCGAGCTACTTCTTGGCTTGTTCAACTCCTTGCTGAGCTCTTTGTTTCCATGACTCGCTTGAGCTCAGCTGCCTAAAACAAACAAAAAATCTCATTAATGCTTTGCAGATCAGGTGGGTGGCAGTCATGGGAGGGGGCGACCATGACGATTTTCCAATGGGGTAAGGGGAAATAGGCCATCGGGGGGCAGTGGCAGAGCCAAGCCCCCGGACATAAAGGGACAACTTCAATGTGTTGACTTTGTTTCATCAAATCTACACATTTTTGCCAAGCTTGATTATGTAAACTGTTATAACTTCCAATATGTTTAGTAAACAAGTCCTTTTTTTCAATTACTAAATCCAACTGTAGTGAATGAATTTCCACCCACTTGCTTTCCAAAATCCGGACAAAATAAGTAACAGCATACACAAAATGCAACATCATTATCCATGCTATACTCCAACCAATTCTAAAATTCATTGAACCAAGATGGACAAAATCTTCTCGAAAACTTACCAAACATTCTTTGCAGAAAATTGTGATTGCGAGTCTGACAGTGCCCTTTCTGCAAGTAAGCTCTTCTTACTTTTCTCGATCATTATGATCATAACCTGAAATCTTTATTCTTAAACCTGAATCTATAGTGAGATCATGCAAATTGATCTCAACTCGAGGTTTCTTTGAAGTAACATGCACTTGTTCTTGACATAATGTCTTTTCTCTTTGACTTGTCTCTTTATTTGTCGTTGATGGTTTTCTAATGGGAAATTTATCCATTCATGTGTGATAACAAAATATAGTAAATGAGAAATCGAACAAAAGATTAATTCGGAGCAGCATCCAGTACCCATTCTCTGTACTTAAAACCCAATAATTTCCCAATTTCTTTTATCTCTTTCTCTCTCTCTTTACATACACTGATACACACTCATTCACTCTAGTTTCAACATTAATTTTAAATTGACATATTATATTAATTTTGGTTGAATATAAACCATAAATAACTAATCATAAATTGAAGACTGGATTATCTTATTGTCACAAATTCATAGCACTCTATAGTTTGAAATCTAAAAATTAAATTTATAGAATAAAGATAATAAATTTAAAATGCTTACCTTAATTAAGATTTTGAAATTTGGATGGAAGAAGAGAAGAATATGACAATCGAAAAGTTTGAGAAGAACAATTGCATATTTTTCTTTTATATTTTTCTCTCTCTGTTTCTTATTCTCTCTTCTCTATTTTTTTATTCTCTCTAACACATACATTCACATACATCTATTGCCTCTATTTTAAAAAAATGGAGTAATATTTAAGTATATTTTGTAATAACTTCTAATCATAGGGGTATTAGTGCACAAACTTAAGATGGGGCAATTGATCCACCATCATAAGTTGTGGCTCCGCTACTATTGGGGGGCCAGCCGTCCTCTCCCACCCCCTCTACATCCGCCACTGGACACAAATAACTATCTTATATAAGAATAAGGTATTGCAAATTTTTTCTAACTTTTTTCCCAAAACTAATTTAACTAGAATATAGAGGTTAGGATGGGTTCCTAGTTCCTACACTAGGGAAGGTTCCTAGTGAATATATTGGAAGACATGTTTCATGTGATGAAAAACTTATGGTGGAAATATCTAATAGAAAATTGGACTTTTATGTAATTTATAAATTTGATAATCATAGCTACAACTTATGATGTAAAAGAAAAAAATATAAATTAATAATAAAAATACTAGTTAGTGTGGATCATATGTAATGAATGGCCACGATAGATGCTCACGAACGACGTACGACGATTACTTACTCATATATTGGTATAAAAAAACGAAGATACAACACAAATTAAATCAAAAGATTAAAAAAATTATTATGTATTAAAATACTATTTCAAGTGTAAATAGAATATTTATTTGAAGACATTCAAACGGTAAAAACTTTCTCGATAAGCAGAAAGTTTCATATATCAAACCCACTATTTTCTTAGAGAATTTATGCCCTTGTAGAAATTGAATTGAAACATTATTTATTATTATTATAAGTAATATATCAATCACGAGAATTTATACCAACAAAAATAGAAAGAAAAAAAATTCCTTAATAGTTTAGGATGTCCCTTCACATAGTTTTATTTTTATATTACTTTGTAATTAGATTACGATACACTTCGACATCCATTTTCGCATGCCATCAAACGCCTATAAAATTAAATACAAACTTAGAGATGAATTTCGGTACAATATAAATATTATATTTTATGTATTGATTAATAGTAATAGAGTCTTACGCAAATTTTTATATGTAGTTTACCGACTTTTCCACTCTATAAAAGGTCCAATCGACGACTCTCCCGCCACCCAGAGCAAAATCCCGCAGAAAATGAAGGTTGGAGGCGAGAGACGGTACGCACTTCTGCAAGCAGCAGAGGACTCGGACTACGTCAAGAAAGTCCACGGCGGGTATCTGAAGGTGTTTGCGGCGGTATTGGGCGGCGACGGTGAGAAATGGGACGTGTTTCACGTCGTCAAGGGCGAGTTCCCGGCGGTGGACGATCTCCACGAATACGAAGGATTTGTCGTCAGTGGGAGCCCACACGATGCCTACAGCAACGAGTATTGGGTTGTAGAACTTTGCTTCCTCTTGCAGACTCTCTTCGCCATGCAAAAGAAGGTTCTAGGCGTTTGCTTCGGACATCAGGTGTGTCACTGTGGTGCTTACTATAATTGAGGATCATTTCTCTGTATTTATTATATACTAAATGTTGAAATTGGACAAATGTTTGGTTTTGTTAGATTTTATGCAGAAGTTTGGGTGGCAAAGTGGCGAAATCGTTTAGTGGTTGGGATGTTGGAGTTAGGAAAGTGAATTTCACGGAGAATTTCTACTCGTACGGCTTGTGTGATAAGGAGGAGGAAATCCCTCCAGCTATTTCGATTATCAAGTGTCATCAAGACGAGGTTATTATTGTTATTGCCCCTCGTCTTGAAAAAAAATGGTCGGATTTCTCTATTACAAACAAGAACCTCATTCGAACTCGGATTTTTTTCTTATTTTTCTTTTTAGGTTTGGGAGGTGCCAATTGGAGCCCAAGTGCTTGCTTGGTCTGATAAAACCGGAGTTGAAATGTTCACATTTGGAGACAATATTTTAGGAATTCAGGGGCATCCAGAATACACCATTGACATACTAGATCATTTAGTTGATCGTCTTCTTACAAACAAGTGCATCGAGGTAAACTACTAATATTACTAAGTACTTTTAAAATACTTTCTATTTTTTTACTGTTGTTATTGAAAAAGGAAGAAAATCTGATTGTTGGCAGAGAGGTTTTGGGGAAGAGGTTAAAGTGCAGTTACTTGAAGCAGAGCCTGATAGAAAATACTGGGAGAAGATTTGCAAAGGCTTTCTTAAAGGGAGGAGTCAATTACAAGCATACTTTTGAAGACCCTTATTTTACTTCAGTAAAATAAAATCAAGACATGCGAAAAATAAGTGTAGAGGAACTCATGTATTTATCATAGTTTAACTGTGAAAGTTAAACTTGAGTTAGCATCAAGTCAAGATTGTCACAAATAGTGTGAAATCCATGATTTCAACTCATAGAAATGTACCCAAAAGTGATAGAATGATAATTTAATGCATACAAGACAAGTACAGAAAAGTGAAGTATCTCTCCTCTCCACAAGCTTCAAAATCCAATAGTTAGTGTGTTTTGCAAAATATACACATGAAAGTAGAAACACAATTCAGTCGACGTCAACCCTAACAGAATTTGCAGTTCTCCGGTGACTCGAGAAAAATGAGGATACCTTAACAATTTGTAGGGAAGACATGATACTTCAACGAGATCTAATTAGTGGTAACAATTGAGCCGTTGTTGTTTTTTTTGCCTCGTTCTGTAGTAGTGCATCCAATGAGGATACATGGATGTTTTAAGACAAAAATTCCATTTTCTATGGGCCTCTTATATGATGTGCTCAATCACAGTAGTAGATACACAACACATGCATACATGCTCCACCAAAAATTGCTATGAACTCAATTTGTAACTATTCCTACCATCTTCTTGGATGACCTTTGTCTTTTAGGACCCCATGATACGTGCAATTCTATCTTGTTTCTCTTAGCTTGGGCAAACACGATCTTCCTTTTGGTTCCAAGGTAGCCACGGCAGTTTGGAGCTCCGCAATGACACTCAACCTCCGGCCCAAATTGTACAAAGCTGCAGAAGTAGAAAAAATAGTTCTTAGCCTCTTTAGCTGTTGTTTATCAACACATAATCTTCTTTGGAAGCACTAGTAGTTGTGAGATAAGAAAGATGGCAAAGGTTGGACAGCAAATCAATTCAAGTTCATGGCATAAAGTGATATCTAATTAAGAGGCCACCTTTAGACAATCATGCTGATCAAGGCAAGAAAATTTTGTAAGACTAGATGAACTTGTGGAGCCGCTGATAGTAGTCACAATAAACCAAAATCACATATTTTTCTAGATTCCGCAGAGTAGCAAGCACCCCAGATGAGGGTAACTTGGGGCACAACACAAAGGAGCTTAAAGCACTATACCTAGGCCAGCTACCATTTTTGGGAGTTTCAATATAATTGCTTGTATTCACAAAATCTTGAATTCTTGACTAATAAACTGAATTAGTTGCACGTGAATGTCTATCCCTATTATCTTCATTTGGGGTCCTTTCTGCTCATTACATTGTCCTTTTGAGCTAACTCATCACCGCGCAGTCATACCAAAGTCATTTCCTACGTGTGTTAGAAGTCAAAACAGGATAGTGTAGCTGTAAGTTGAAGTGACAAACTTCAGCCTCGCCATTACTGAGTGATCAAGTAAAGCTTCAAATGCTTTCTTATTGTTCATGTTTGAAATGAAGAAAATAGAGATATGAAGTCCAGATAGTTATGACTCTCAAAACTTCCGACAATAATATTGAAACTCCAACATTAATTCGGATTTAAGAATTAAATTAAGAAGATAAAAGGAAAAGGCGAATGCTGAATACCGGTAGTCGTAGGTCAGTGGTTCTCCAACTTCAATTAATCTGGAAGCAAAAACACCAACACGCGTCTCCCCTTCAACCTGCCTATTTATTAGTTAAAACAGTCAGTAGTCTATAAATGATTTAATAAGAGAGCATTTTCACTAAAAGAAATTATATCCGGTCCAGCATTCTTAAAAAGGTATTATTATCTGAAGAGCGAGGAAAATAAATAAATGAGCTTGTCCAGAATCGCTAATTCATCTTTGTAAGTTTATCGAGTTTGAAATGTGACATCCAGAACATGTCACCAGAGTAAGAATTCATAATATAAGGAAGGACAGGAAAGGAAATTGCAGCTGCCTGAATGCTACAAGTAGGTAGTACTACTTTCCAAATGCTCAAAGACTTTTATACTTGTCTTAAATACCAGGTTATCCCTAGCCTACCAGACTACAGAATTTATATGTTTAGAAAAATCCGTTCTAGCTTTGCCTAAAAACAATTTGACAAGACATGAATAACTATGATGAGAAATCATAAAATATACTCACCACTTCTCCAGTTTACAGTTAGGGGCACAACTGTGATTTAGAAATCGTGATTCATTTCCCTTGAATGTAGCATCAATCACAAAGTCCTTATTAATTTCACACATATAGAAGTTCTTAGCGTCCTGGTCTTTCATGTCCCACAGCCTTTTTTCACACGAGGCGTCATTAATTACTGTATAAGAAATCATATGATGAGTGAAGTCCCTATATCAGAAATTAATAAAACCTTTAATTACTGTATAAGAAAACATATCATGAGTGAAGTCCCTATATCAGAAATTAATAAAACCTTTAATTCGATATACACATAAAGAACATAAAAGTAATTATGAGTTGATGACTGATAATTTTCCAGAGTATTATTTAAAGCATTTGAAAGTACGAGGATAACTGAAAATGTTACTGTTTCAACTTTCATATGCTTGGCTTTCCTTAATGTGGAAAACAGAGCTTTTCCAGTTTCTTAGCATTTGAAAGTCAGATATACCGAATCTTTTATTGTTATACGTGATCGGCAACCACAAGCTTGCTTTACATTTATGTTTAAATATGGTGGATGTGAAACACATATGTTGGATGACATTCAGCACAAGGTATTACATAAAATGGACTCACCAATTTACCATAATGTCCCATTTATTCCATTTACTAGGAGAAACAATACTGAAGCAATATCACACTATGAGGCTGAAGCCCGGTAATAATTTATTGATTACTAGATGTTTTACCATTCCCTGACCAGCTGCTGTCCGGAAATTTTGTCTCAACAGATATATTTATGCAACTAGGCAAGAATGCATAATTCCATTTAAACACAAATGTATGAACTTTTTATGCAGATGGTGATAAATGGAACAGGCACAGAGATCAATATGTAAATTATTATACAATAAAAAGAGCGTTTGGAACATTATTAGTTTGATTATCCATGAAGTTACCTTCTCCAACATATTCTACTATGAAATCTCCTTTACTGATTGATTCAGCAGCCACTACACCCCAACCACAGAGTTCTGTCTGATAAGCACCATAAATAATTTTTGAGGGTGAAAGCCAAAACAAATTACTAAATCTAAAAGAAAATCCAAAATTTACCTTGACAATCTGGATTTTCTTTCCTTTCTGAAAGGGCCGATTTGTACAGTTTTTGGAGCAGCGACAGGCTTTTGAGCAGCTGATGCACTGAACCCTGTTCCACAAAATTAATAAAATAATTTTAGCTGAATGCTGCAATATTGCTTTGGTTCAGAACACAAATAGCTGCGCAATTAGGAAAATTGTTTCAAATGGAGAACTAGCACCTGCATACACAACCATCAGAGCATTGGTTGCAGTTTGTGCATCCAATATCAGAATCAATACTATTGCGCTTTCTCTTTACAAGGTATACGTCTATATATAGTTAAGACACCAAAAGTAATTTGTTCACAAACATAACTGAAAACATGCTAGATACTGAGTCAGCCAGACTGTTAGTAGATAAGCTTTCATCCAGAGTTGTAACTAGTAGTCATATACAATTGAAGATAGAAGATTCTGAAAATCAACACATTAGATGATAGTTGAAAGTACTCCACGGGATGCTTGATAGGACACCATGTACAAAGGATACTTCGTTTGATATGAACATATGAACGTGGCTCCAGCTTAGTTTCCGCCTGGTCTTTCCAATTTATGTCAATTTTGAACTCCTCCTCAGTATATGGAAGAGGCAATAGAGAAAATATATCCTGAAACTAACAAAAGAAATATATTATAATAAAGGAGGGGTAAAAGTCATTTCATTTTTCCAAGCAAAATCCTTAAGTGATCCAGTAGATTCATTACAAAGATTTCTTCAAACTTGTCACTCAAAAGACTTTGTTTTACATATATCTACAAGGAAAAAACATAAATAATAAAAATCTGACCTTCACGATATTTGCAGGAACCTCATGCTGCATTGGAAAAAAGATATATGTCAACAACTGAAGTATGAAGTATGACATAAAAGGTACATACTAGATATAGAGCATAATGGGAATTAATCAAATATGTTGGTACAACCAACGAAAATCCTGTATAGAACAAGAAATTAGGGGAAAATGTTGGTGAGCAAAGGAAGAGATGGACCTTCTCTAGATGCCAATCGGTAGGATGCTTCCAACATATAACTTCCCCTGGTTGGTCAGGAATATGGACCACATGCTCTGGAAACGCAGCACATTTATCATGACATGCTATCGGGCATCTTATGCATCGCCACAAATGATTTTTTTGCTTACAAAGAAAACATGCCTGATCATATAAGAGATGGAAGAAATGTAAGTCCTCATTAACAGACTGTATAGCAAAACAACTACTCAAAAATGAATCTGCAACTAGTAGAATTTAAAAGTTTGTCTTAACGAGCATAGATGTAATAGGTACACTTGATCTCCGTCAGTTACTAAAAATGAGCATAAAATAAATCCATACACAAAATCTATTCTTCTACTTCCTTATGCAGTTATCTTCATTTCTGTTGTCACTGATATGATTCAAATGTTTGGACACCCGCAATTATTATGTGAACTGAAGATGAGAATAATCCCAACATAAACAGTATAAACAGTCTTGTAGTTTAGAAAGTTAAAGCTTTTCAATCATTGAAAGCATAAACACTCAGTAGTGATGGCAATGGAACTTACATGTTGAGGGCACTTAAACTGATTTTCCTTTGAAGATGAGAAACCCAGATTCTCTTTAGCACATATTAGGTGAAAAACACCCTTGCAACCACGAACAGAGCACAATATCTTCTCCTCAGGGTAGACTCCACTTCGGCAAATACCACACTGAATCTGAAACCATGATAGTCATTTTACATTACAGAGAGCTTTCCTCTTTTTTCTTTTCTTTCTGGATATGTTAGTGAGAGTATTTCTAAGTACAAGCTATTCTGAATTGTGAAGTTGTACTGGATTTCCAGCATTGGTAGTTTTCCGAGAATTCTTGGGATGAGCACACAAACACAAAAAATTTACATTGTTGTCTTATATTACAAAATTCGAAGAATTCCTTATTATTTATCATATGATAACAACAGAGTTGCTTAGAAGGTTTTCTTGTACATAAATGTTGAACTCCAAAACTAAATCCAAGTTTTTGTGAAATATGCTACTGAAAATTGAATTTCTTTTTTTTTTTGTGCCCGGGGGGGGACTTGTAAATGAATATAAACACAAAGAGCTTCAGCAAGAAATTACTAATGCAAGGTATAACAGATGTATTGAATTTGTCTGCTGACAGAAATAAAATGCCACCTAAGAACGTGCCTTGTTGAGATGGTTAAATCCCACTGATCTAATCAACTAATCATTAATGCTATCAAAATTTCTAACGACATTAAATCTATGGAACCAAAACAAGTCATAAGGAAAAACAACTGCAAACAGAAATTGAATTATCATTGTTGTAACCATCATCATAACACAATAAAAGTCTTGGAAGTGGTATTATAATTTTTGAAATATAACCCTAACGAAATACAACTTGAAAGTTAAAACAGTATTATAAACTAATTTACAAAGCATCAAACAAGAGAATCCTAATAAATACACAACTCAAAAGAACTAATGTCACTAAACCAAGAATCCATTGAATAACTGAAACTTGCAGAAGATACTGGAAAAATATAAGTTTACGATTACTACCACACTGAATCACAAATTATGGAGAAACACAGGATCTTTAAATTTCAGCGCCACATAAAGAAATCAATTACAAAGAACAGAGAATTCGATTCTATCAAGACTTCCCTAGCCACACAAAAAAACAAGGAACATCGAGCTTCAGGAAACAATAGCAATGAAATTTACCAATTTGGGAGCACCAACGAGGAAGAGCCACTCGAATTTGGGAATTCCTTCTTCAATTTTCCTGTGGCTTTCCCCTCCATCTTCATCATCAGCTCCATTCAACCGGAGTTTTGGTCCGGGGAAGGAAGCAAGATTCCCCTTCAGGTCGAATTCCGGATTCAACCCCTTCCCAATTGCTCCTTCTCCTTCACCGTTCCGTCTCAATTCTCCTTGTTTGACATCATCATTGGACTCTTCCGATTGGGGCCCTAATTTCATCGCATCCGAGTCGGGCCCCCGGGCTACAGCCGGGTCTTGTTTCGGGCCGAACCTCGTGTCATAGAGAATGGGCTTGAGATCTGGTAAAGCTGAAGCCGGTGAATTGATGAGATTGCTAAGGCATGGCATTTTTCCCGCCGTGGAAGATAGTGGAGCTGCAGACACAGATTATACCTTTACAGCCACCAAGTTTTGTATTGTGTTTTGGGGCCAGACTGAGGGGGGTGGAGATTTGGGGAGTGAGAGAGAAGCTGGGTCGGAAAAAGGATGACGATGGTGCTATTGGGCGGGAAACATGAAATTTCTCATTTCTGCCAAAACTCGCTATTACATTGAAAAATTATTTGAAATTTCGGTGAAATTATCGATTTTCGACAGAATCTTTTTTTTAGAGTCGCTTACATGTATACTTGCATTTGCGTAACATATGTCAAGTTATAGTTTTATTATACTTATTTAATCTTACGGTAATGCTTCTTATAATACATTATGTGCGTATATGATATTTTAAAATTATACATATTCAATCTCTTAATTTGATGGAAAAAGTATATGATATTTTAAAATTATACATATTCAATCTCTCTCAATTTGATGGAAAAAATTAGAAATTAGAAGTAAATGACATCATTAACCGTCAGCCTCATCGACATGCCTCAACTCTTTGGAAAAATGAATTGATCATAATCGTTTATATTTAAGATCAATCTTTTGGATTATCTTTTTATAAATTCTTTAAGATGAATTACATATGGGGTCATTCCTGTAATAATTTTAATTTTAACTACCTTTTTCACATTCCCAATCAGAATTAGTAGTCAAATTGTTGATATAGTTATTTTAAAACTATATTCAAACATCTATATATATATATATATATATATGGGGATGCATTAAAATGAGAACACACCCATAAATGCATAACTAATAATTAATATACACCCTAGGATCTCGAATTGAATTTACTAGATTGTAGGAAAAAAATATATCATTATTGTTTAATACAAATATCATTAAATGACATAATTGTATAAAAAATCCCATGATTTTAGAAATATATCCAAAAATTATGGTATCTTCTTAAATCCCACGATTTAGAAAAAAATCTCACGATACAGATATCATTATATGTGTAGAATTATATCATTAATTTACTTATATATATATATATATCATTTTCATTAATAGGAAAAAAAATCAATATATCCGATGAGAAAATAATATTAAATGTAAATAATATTATAAGTATAAGAAGGTACCATTATGAGAAAAATAATATATCATTATCAAATAAAGAATGTATCATTTCACATGAATAAAGTATCATTAAAATATCATTCTCGGAACAAAAAACAGTATCATTATCTGTAGAAGAAGTTATCATTAATCGTATATAATGTATCATTAATTATCATTAACCATATCATTATGCGTAGACAAGAATCATCATAACTCACGATTTTTTCGACAAAAATCGGAACCAATCAATCAATTTTTTTCATAAACGTATCATTATCAGAAGAAAAGAAATATTATCATTATCGGTAGAAAAAGTTATCATTAATCGTAGACGAAATGTATTATTATTCATTATTAGCCATATCATTATGCATCTCACGATTTTTTTTCCCATACAAATCGGAATCCATAATCAATCAAATATTTTTCATAAAAATCGGTTATACCATAATTGATCAGAAAATAAAATTACTAAAATATCATTCGGTTATTATAATGACGCCACGTGTCATGCTTTGTGCGCGCGTGCACAACAGCACATGGAGCCCGGGTCAAACTCGATCCGGGTCCGAATTTGACCCAATCAGACCTATTTTTTAAATTCACAGCCGTTACTTTTGTTTGTATTACATGTTTGTTGAAGCAACTACATAAACATGTTGTGGCACAACGGGCAAGCTTTGTGCCTGCAAAAGCATAGGTTGTGAGTTCAATCCCCAAATGTGGCATTTTATCTTCCTTTATTTACTAATACTTTTTACTAAAATTGAATAAGATTTTATTTTATTATATTCAAATATAATTTCATAATACTTATAATAAAATAAAAAAATTACCTTTTTAATAGCAAATAAAATTTTAAAAATTTTATTTTTAAAATTATAAATTATATTTTACTTACACATAAATAAGATTTTTCTTATAAAATCAAATATTTTTTTTTAAAATACAAATAAAACTTTTTTTAATAATAAATAAAATTTTAAGATGTTTTAGTGGTAAATGACAATCCACTTAAATACAAATAACACATTTTATAAAACTAAATAAGAATTTATTTAGAACAAATAAGACTTTCATACATTTATTTGTAATGAGACTTTGGTCAAATTCAAAATAATGTTTTTTCATAAAATTAAATAAGACTTTGAAATTTTTATTTTGAATGAGACTTTACTTCAATATAAATCAATTTTAGAAAATCAAAAAAGAGTTTTTCTTAATGGAAAATAAGGCTCTATATAAAAAAGAACATAAAATAATAACTTTTGTACATTTGAATAATAACTTTTGTACATTATAATAGTAAATCTTATTTATTAAAATAATAACTTTAGAACAATAGCTTTTGTACATTATAACAATAACTTTTATTTATTAAAATAATAATTTTTATTTACAAGAATAATAATTTTTATTCGTAAGAACAATAATTTTTAACAGCAAGAACAATAAATTTTTTTTTGCAAGAATAATAACTTTTAATCACAAAAATATAACTTTTATTCACAAATCAATAACTTTTATTTACAAGATTAGTAACTTTTATTCATTATAACAATAACTTTTATTTATTAAAATAATAATTTTTATTCACAAGAAAAATAACTTTTATTTACTAAAATAATAATTTTTATTTGCAAAAACGGCAACTTTTATTCACAAGAAAATAAATTGTATTCACAAGAACAATAACTTTTATTTATAAAAATAGTCAATTTTATTTACAAGATCAATACATTTTATTCAAAACAAGTTTCACTTTTCTTTGAATCGTAGAAATATTAATTTAATCATATAATATATTAAAACAAATCTTTTTTATTAATTAAAATAATAACTTTTATTCTTTAAGATAAAAAATATTTTTGGACTCAAAGAATGTTTCGTGGATTATTAATTAAATTCTATGATATAGTAAAAAAATAGATTCAAGAATATTTGTAAAAATTTCAAAGAAAGTGTAACTTTTATTTATTAAAATAATAACTATTATTCATTAGAACAATTATATTTATTTACAAGAACAATATCTTTTATTTATTAGGACAACGACTTTTATTCACAAGAATAATAATTTTCATTTATAAGAAGAGTAAGTTTTATTCATTAGAAAAATAACTTCTATTCAAAAGAACAATAACTTTTATTCACGAAAAGAGTAACTTTTATTCACGAGAACAGTAACTTTTATACATTAGAATAATAACTTTTATTTACGAGAATGATAACTTATATCCACAAGAACAATAACTTTTATCCGCAATAACAAGATGTTTTATTAGTAAATAATGATTTAATTAATCATAAATAGCATATTTTATAAAATCAAGACCAATAACTTGTTCATATTTACAAAAACAATTACATTTATTCACAAGAACAATAACTTTTGTTAATTAGAATAATAACTCTTATTAATTAGAAAAATAAATTTTATTTATTAGAATAATAACTTTTATCATTAGAATAATAAATTTTATTTATTAAAACAATAAATTTTATTCACAAGAAAAATAATTTTATTCACAACAACAATAACTTTTTATTCGCAAGAACAGTAACTTTTATTTACACGAATAATAACTTTCATTTTTTAAAATAATAATTTTTATTCCCAAAAATTGTAGTTTTTATTTGCACTAACAATAAGTTTTATTTATAAAGAACAATAACTTTTATTAACAAGAACAATCACTTTTATTCACGAAAAATAATAACTCTTATTCATGAGAACAATAACTTTTATCTGCAAGAACAATAATTTTTATTTGCAAAAAAATAACTTTCATTTACAAGAATAGTAACTTTTATTAATTAGAACAATAACTTTGTACATTAAGACAGTAACTTGTATTTATAAAAAAAAATTAAAATTTTAGATTCACATGCTAATTAAATGTGCTTTAAATACGTGCACAGAACAATATGTGCTAATGCCCACATGCAAGGTAGCTTACTGCTTGGGTCTTTATGCGTCGCTCATGCTTTGCACTATTGCACGGACCTAGCGCACCCCACCAAATCTATTTCAATTTATATGTTTTATGCATATCAAACATTGTGAAATGAAATAAAATCAACAAAATTGTGGAAATTCTTAAGATATCAGAAGAAATGCCTTATTAATAAAATATAAATAACAAAAAAAAAATAAAAAAAATCGTCCTTGTCTAGCAAATTTCTCAGATTTATTACATTAGTATCTACAAAAAAATGATGATTCAAAGAATTTAATATTAGCTTTGAGCATACCTATTAGAATCTGTCACTCTTGACTCTGAGAAACCTGCGACTATTTCAAATGAAATGAATATGAATTTATAGCACCAAATCTTCACCATTAAGCATTGAATCAAACTGCACCATAGGCTGCATGAAGAGCTCCCCAAATATATCATCTCCTTGCTCGTTGTAGTCGCTAAAATCGTTGGACTCGAAATACGTTTTGATGTCATCAGGAATGCTGCATTGTGGTGGGTCACTATGTGTTGGTGTGGAAGGGCACTCTGCAACCAGTGTCATTTCCATCATCTCCTTGAATTTGGAAGACTGGAGCAGGAGACCGAGGGCTGAGGTGGCGGTGGTGGGAGGGCGTGGCTGGGATGAGGCGGCATCTGTAGCTGGTTGGAGGAGGTGGGGGGAGGTTAGGGCTCCCGGTGAGTCTAGGTTTAAGCTTGGGTCCGACTTTGTGTCCATATTGTCGTTGTTATTATTATTGTTGTTGTTAGGCCTTAGCCATTTTATATAACGGCTAAGATCAAAATTTGTGACAGCGTTGAGCCCGCGATACTCGATGGCTGCCATGTCGTATGCAATGGCTGCCTCTTCTTGTGTAGCTGCAACATGTGATTTGATTTTCATTAGAATAATCAAAGATAGGAAAAATAGGGTGATGCAATTTTTGGTGTGGGAAGGTTTAAGTTGGTGAACTTCACCAACTAATTCGAGTTGTTTGGGGGTAAGTTTACCAAATGAATCTTGTGAATATACAGTATATTTACCATAAGTTCCAAGATAAAGGTATTTGTTCCCAAAAACCCTCCCAATTCGAGCTTCCCATCTTCCATTGTGATGATGTCTGCAAGAAATTGAGATATATAGAATCAAAATGTAAACATCTATTATGCTCTCAACTGATATTATTAGTCTGTCTTATTAGATGTGATATATTGGCTTTATAATATGCTAATGGTGCAGGATAAGCTCACTTGTCTCATTTATTGGCAAAATTTCAAACTCTTCGAATGCTATAAATTTATTGAAATAATTATAGAGAGAGAGAGAGAATATATATATATATATATATATATATATATATATTCTCATCTATCTAACCTTGCCACGCCTCTATATTTGGATACTCCCCTTGAAAAGCCACTGCTTTTTCTGCAACAATCAATAAGAACTAAATTTTTAAGCATTCAAGAAAACACAGCATTTACATAGTTACTCTAAAACATTACTCAAACCCCAATTTACCTTCTCAATGATCCAATATATTCTTCTCTAGACTGTCCATCCATGTCCAAGATCTCTTTCTGATACGTAGACAACTATATATATGTATAATGAAACACAAATCAGCATCTCATTTCTGGAAATCATCCAGAAAAAAGCACAAACAACGGCGTCGTTTTACTTACTGGAAAATTGAGGATTGTGTCTTGACCCCAATACTTGAGAGCAGCCAAGTCATAGGCATGTGCAGCTGCTTCTTCATCATCATAAGCACCTGGAGATCATAAAATCTTGATCATGAGTAATAAATCATATATAAATTTTGTAGTAGCTAAAATATTATAACTAATTGCTATTTACTTACCAAGATACGTTGCATTTCCCATCAAGGAATCCACCAAATCAATCATCCCACCAAGAAAAGTCGAAAATAAATAAAATGAGAACTAAAACAGCAAAAATATTATGTATGTATACATATTGATTGATAAACTGGTAGCTGGCTAACCTTGTCTGCCTTTCTTGTTCTGTGCCTCATTCCAGCAGTTCTTGTCCCACAAATGTGCTTCAAACCTCCCAGTCCATCGGTGCCTAAACCAATCACATGATATATATTTAGGTACGCATCAATCAACATATTTATATATGTGCATGGCTAATAAGTTGAGACCTTGTAACGCCACGATAAACCGAGCTGCGCTTGGGTGGGGAGTCTCGAGGGATGGTTTTCCTAGTGCGTTTTACCTTAGTCACCGGATTGTTCACGGGAATTGAGGCGTTGGCCGGTTTCTGCTGAGCCAACTTCACCATGATATGATATGATATGATATGTATTTGGGATCAACCAAGAAATGCCACTAGCAAATCTTGATTTTTTTAGTAATATTGATCTAAGTTATTTGAGGAGAATTAAACATGACTCAGACTACAACCAGAGGTGTTTATAAAGAAAATGGTGGTTAAAAAATATTGAAAATTTGGCAGGATTTTCTGTGCTGGCAAATGGCAGCAAGCAAAGCCGGCTGATTGATTTTGGCCGAATTAACCGGCTTTCCACAGTCTCTAACTTGTCCTATCTTCGTTTTGTGTTATTCATTAACACTTTGTAGGTGAAAACTTTTGAAATTTTATGAGATACAGTATCTTCTTGATTGATTAGTTTATCAACAACTAACCATATCTGCCCCAACTCCCTCAACTAACTTTTGAAATTTATTACAATGTATTTTTTTAATTTAATTTGTGTATATAGTCAAGTTATTATGTTGTTGTGAGTTGATGATGAACCAAAATTGTTCGTGCATTGGGTTTGCATAAAGGGAGCAAGAATATGAAAATCAGGATGTTTGAGGGTGCGCTTTGGGTAAACTTTGTTTATTTGTAGTGCATACGTTATAAATTATAATTCTTTCTTACATTAATAATGGCATGGATAGTATTACAAATAATTTCTATCAAGTTAATGAGATATTGGAGAGATTGTCAAGTCCATCCACCATGAACTAGTGGACAGATTAATTAGTGGGGTTAATCTAATGTATCCAAATGGTGTTGGGACGATCGACAAAGTTCCATTTTTTATGCATTGTTCTGTTCCTAGTTACCTAGTATATATTAGAGAGAGCCTAAATATTTGTAAATTGAAAAAATTATTTCAATAAGCAATTTTGATAAATAAAAAAATGTGTATCGATACTAGTATTATATAATTAAATGAAATTAATATTATTTCCTCGAAGTTGAGTGTTGTTCGTTAGCCTGCACGAAGAAAGCATATATTTGCATTGGTTTTATTAGCTGCGTTTATTTTATTTTATTTTATTTTATTTTTTTATTTCTCTCTGAACAATTTAGAAAGAATGTGAGACTGCAGAACTTCTTTTTAAGTATCGTGACAGGTACACCTCTGTCTCTTTCATCAGTATCATGGAGGCTTCATACACATAAGTTTTTGCAAGAACTTCCAAATGATATTTTATGAAATTCTTTAATTAGGATGAATTATATTATATATTCCAATGTTTAGCTATAAAAAAAAAAAAACTATATCACAATCTTCAAAATTCTTCCTGCTTACTCAATTTTTTTAAACAACTTCTCAATTCAATTACTAGTCAATGAACAAACCAGATTTGAAAAACTTCAATTAATTTTAATTTTCGACATCAATTAAAAAATGAGTTCAAATTTTAAATGATAAAACGCTGAATAAAGTTTCATATGATCGCAGTCCCCACCAATACCATAGTGTTTCACTAGGGAAGCATCAGAATCTTCCTCCAGCTTTAACCAGAAAGATATTCACTGATTTATTTAAATGTTTAACAATTAACTAATTTGTAATTGTTAAGCTGTAATAATGAGCCAAAGCAAAGCTAATTTCTAAGTAATAAAAAGAAATCACAAGGATTTATTGAAAAAGACAAACAATACCGTTTTGTTGAAGATATCGATTCGGTTACTGTTTAAATATCATGTAGTAACACAACACATCTAATTTCACTGCAATAACAAATAAAGAATAGCGCAAATAAATTTTCCATTCTCCCACAAACACAAGCATTCCCCAATACATTGTCTCACTATATCACAAATCTCAATTTAACCATTTCATTATTTCACTTCTCAAACAACCAAAATCATGCAAAGATTCATACTTTTCCCAGTTTCACACACACACACACACACACACTTACTTAAACATCAGTTATTGCTGCAGTTTAAATCTGTTTCACAGAACTCTGACCAGCTGAAATTTTCAAGAATGTCTAACTTATGTTCTGCACAGCACCAGAAACAGAGGGAAAACATCATGATTCAAGACGACAATTTGAAAACATTGCAAGGGATATAAGTGCATTGCAAGCTTTCACATGGAAAGTTTGTTGAGATTAGAGTGTCATAAACATCTTACATGAAAACAGAAAATCTTAAAATACCAAAGATGAAACAAAGAAACATATTCTGAAATCCTCTTGAAATCCAATACCGAAGCTGTGATATACACAGTACAGATTAATGAAGCATGTAGCATTTTAATGGTGAAGCACTATGAGCCTGCTGAAAAGACGAGAGCAGTGGATCTCTTAAGTTCATTAACTCACAGCATTCACATATGCAGTTCCAGAATTTTAGCCTCAAATTGGTAGGTAGATCCATTAGAGTTGATTCATGTTCAGCAATCAAATTACCATTAAAGTGACGAATGTTCAAAATTTGGGGCAGTTGGAAAGAGGAAAAGAAGATAGGATATATCACTCAAAATAAGGCAAAGTCTTGTTAGATACTGTAAGTTTCATGATAGAAGGAGATAAGAACGAATCATTAAAGCAGCTATGCATCGTCATGTGAACAGAGACACAGAATACAACAAGGCTATAAATTTACTGTTTCCAAAGGTAAAATAAGTCAGAAAATCCAATAAGAATGAGAATACAGACATACAGAGAGAAGAGTGCTATTGGTAACCCAATACATCTAGAATGACATAAGCGAGAGACACGTGACAACTGATTATTGCCTGAAAGGCAAGTGGGAGAAAGCTAAACTAAAAAATCAAGATAGAGACTCATAATTCTCACAGATAATAATAAGTTATATGTTCGATAAACAAGAGATGACAGCATAGCAGAAGGCTGGAATTGAACCTCAACATCATGTGAGCACAAGCAAGTGCATATACAGATTGCCAACTAATACTAGAAGACAACGTTGTAAGCAAACTCCAGAATAACAATAAGAAAAGCCAAACATGTGCCATATATTGCCAATAGAAAAGTCGACCAACTTTAACTATATGCTTGAAATTTAAATGCAAGTAAATAAAGGGAGACAAAGATTAAAATCCAGGGTTAAGTAAAGGATGGCATCAGAAACTATCTCGGCTGCCAGGTTTTTGGAAAGAAGAGTT
Source organism: Monilaria moniliformis (assembly GCA_034509125.1). Classification (NCBI taxonomy): domain Eukaryota; kingdom Viridiplantae; phylum Streptophyta; class Magnoliopsida; order Caryophyllales; family Aizoaceae; genus Monilaria; species Monilaria moniliformis. The sequence continues at coordinate 19,905 of JAYDZE010287612.1, forward strand.
AAAACTTAAAAGTGAATGGTTAGGATTTGAAACCACCGCATACCGTTACAGGACTAGTGAATGGTAAATGGTCGGTCAGTTCTGCTATTCTTTTTACACTCCCCTCATGCTTTTGTTTTCTCATATCAACTGCAATCATAATTCCTTCTTCTTGCCCTTGTTCTCTAATTTATCCATTCAATTTTCTTTGATGATTTTTGTATGGAAACAATTAAAGAAGGGATCATCATCCAGTACTATCCAGTCAAATTTGGAGATAAGTATTGCAAAGTAATACATGGATTTGGAATGATAATATCAAATTGTATTACTGAAGTACTTGGACGAAGTAGAAGATTTTAGTTAAGTTGTTATCCCAAAAGTATCAGCTAAATAGTTTCTTATTAATCTTTGGAATAATAGAAAGTAAATAAAGCTCGCTCTCTCTCTCCTCTCAAAAAAGGAGGAATTAAGTAAATAAAGGCTATAATCTGGTAGGTAGTAGGTAACCTTTCACTAACTGCAACCAAAGTCCAGCAAATGAAGGCCTAATTTTAGTGCTATGGTGAAGAAAAGGCTTCTAGCATCTACTAACCAACTGAATTATGATCATCTTTATAAGGTTCAAGCCATGTCTCCGTGATTTGAGAAATTATGAGACCAACAAATGATTATAATTCAAAGAGGCAATTTCAGAAAAAGACACTGTTTTTCATCAAAATAATTTGATTCTATTGGAATATAGAAGTTGAGAGTCAAGAAAACAGCAAGAAAGAGTAGTATAATTACAAATCATGCCCTCAACTTCTCTGGTCTCGAAACTTGTAAAGAAGAGTTTGAGTTTTCCCGACCACAAGCTCACAAAGAGAGATGCTACAAATGTTTGCAGCTAAGTAAAGCTACCAGATAAATAGACCACTGATACTGTAAAAGATGGAGTAAATATTAGTTAAACTTTAACTGCTGCAAAGAGTTCTGAAGCCAGATTATGATGTTTGGCATTCCAGACTTGTAAAACGAAGGCACTACAGCATTTGAGAAGTTGAAATTCTAGAACTATCTACAATGCCAGAACAGCCCGAGAGCAATTCCGCAAGCCTTTCCTTAAGATTGGGAGAAAGCTTATCACATATAGTTAAAACATCTAGTGACTAAACAATGCCTTTTTTAAGAAGTGTATGGAAAGCAGTTGATATTCCACAAAGCACAATCTCCTTCCTCTCAAGATCATAATATCCAATAAAAGAAACAGAAACTCAAGCAGAGACCTTGTAATGTCAACATATTTAGGGATAGAATGCACCATCAACAAAAGTGGAGGCTCGGTATTCATAATATTATCTACCTTTTCATTGAAGAAGAGCCAATCATAAAATAAGGCAAGCTTCGTATTTGCTTCAACATAGTATCTCATACTGGACTTCATTAGCCAACCTATTACAGCCCATCTAGGGATAATATCATTAGATGTATAGTGAGCACAGCATGTGATTCTCACTATATCAATCAAGACTGCATTTTTCCCAGGTGCAATAAGAAACTTCTTTGTAAACCAAACCTGATACCTCATTTGGCTACCAAATTTCATGTGAGTCGACAAAAACCTCAACTGAGACTCCATTTGTGGATTCACCCTAAGCAAAAATTACCATTTTGAAGTCCTTGTATAATACAGCTTCAATATATCCAAAATCTCACCAACTCCAAATGTGCTAGGTGCATACAACAAGTCCTTCCACACAGCACGAAACTCCGGAACATGAACCCAAATCCTGCAAAAGCCTGAGAAGATCCCTCCCAACCCTTAGACACAAGCTAAAATTCTCCCTCGACATCTTCACACAAAAATCCTTCTTCATTTTCCTCAAAGACTCAATATTTGGAGCATTCGATACCCTGCAGTGATCAGACAACAACCTCAAAAAACATACAAAGCACCAGTCAAAACCAAGGGGACCTCTTCCCCACCAACAATCTGCCGCAGAAGGGCCACCAAAAAAACATCAAACCCAACTACTGCCACATCAACCATCTGACGAGTAACCCAAATTAACTGCTTTTTTGCAGAATCAACTAACATTCCATACGTTTCATTCACAATTCTGACAAAAATGGTCGTGAAGCACTCGTATCCATCAGTAATAACACCGTGTAAATGCTTAATGTGAATTTTAACGAGGTGGGGTTCGCACAAAATACCGTAAAGAATCGCTTTGTTGATTCTGCCACCTCCGAATCTTAGTAGCGCGAAGAATTCTTGATCAATAATTTACTGAACCGGATTCAAACAAGCCCGGTTACGTCTCGTGCGTTGATAGACATGTTTCTTTTAATTGGAGCAATGTATATGTATCAAGCAGTTGGAGGCAGGGGCGGAGCCACACTCGGACTGGAGTTGGCTAAAGCCCATCCCCAACCATTTTCTTTTCCCTTAGAATATCGGCATTCATCGGAAATTTGGACGTCAGCCCACCCCTAGCTAATGCGGCGCGGGGCGAGGTCGGTTGAAATGCTGAAGAGTGAAGAAACGAGAAAGAGAAAGGAAAATTATAGTGATGTTGAGTTGGGGAAGAAAAAGTGCGGCGAGGGGAGAATTATATTTTTGAAGCCCACTAAGAAGGCATTTTATCAAATTTCCCAAAAAAATTAGGATTGAAAAAAAGCTTAATAGCCCCCCAAAAAATCCAATCCATGTAACTTGGCCAATTCTTTAAATTTTATCAATTAATCGATTTATGTATAATTGAAACTGAATCAACATAGTCATAGCTTCGGTCAATTTTGACCAACATCTCACAATAGCTTAATTTAATTAATGTTAAATTAGCAAATTTTTACGACAAGTCCACATTAATAAAAATTAAAATTGCAAATGATGAATTTCTTGGAGTATTAGGCCTACAGCAGAAAGAAAAGAAAAGCTGTATATATATTTTCATGTAAAAGTAGCAGCAGTTATAACTGCAAAACATGGAATTGACGGTCGCAGCGTATTTGGTGGGGGGGTATAGGAGGCCTCTCATATGAAGCTCCATAAATAGCTATAGACAAAGCGTGCATATAGATAGATATATATGCATACGCATGATCGGAGCCGCCGAGAAAGAAACCTCAGTGTTCCGGTGGAGATCTCGCCGGGAAAGAGAGAGCTTGTGTTTCCTTTTTCCGGTCGAGATATATATACCTAGCTTGTCGATTGATCGGGATAGTTATGATAGCGTAGTGAGCTAGAAATTGCGGAGCGTGAGAAGCGCAATGACGACGGCCATGAGTTTGCCGAAGCAATTGGCGGCGGTCTGCGACGGTTACAAGAAGGTGAGATCGGAGCGGAAAGTGCTGGTGGATTGCGAGGCGGTGTTGATCAATTTCGAGGAGCTTCCGGAGTATATGAAGGATAACGAATTCATTAGGAATTACTATAGATGCGAATGGCCGTTGAAAGATGTTGCTCTCAGCATTTTCTCTTTGCACAATGAAACCCTCAACATTTGGACGTCAGTGTTTCTCATCTCTCTCTCTCTCTCTCTCACACACACACACACACACACACGCACGCACGCAGTAATCATGCCTTCGCTTAACGGTAACGCGATGAGAGGAGACATCGAAACATTTGATTAAATTTAAATCTTGTAGTTAATATTGTAACTGTTCCTTCTTTTGGAAAAGAAATTGATACAGTTTCTGCTGACAGCTGTGCACTACAATTTTTTTTGGATGATAACTATAGATTAATTTAATGTGAGAAACATGATATTCCAGGCATTTAGTCGGATTTTTCATATTTTCAAAGATGATGATAATGAGCTTGACCGAGAAAACAAGCCTCAGGACTGTTATGGCACTCTTCTTCGGCAGCGGAAGTGATGGATGGTTTTCAATGATAATTGTCAGCTCTCTCTCTCTCTCTCTCTCTCTCTCTCTCTCTCTCAATTATGAATGTATTTCAAGAAAAATAAGTGGTTGTTGCAGGATTCTTACGTAGGACAGGTAGCTGGATTACGAAGCTTGCATACAAACGAGCATGCCAGTTCAGTTCCCATATGGCCATGGCTGATTTTCTTGAGTGGAGCTATGAGCTGTTTGATTTTCAGCTCAATTTCCCACCTCTTCGGCTGCCATTCCCGTCGTTTCCACTACTTCTTCTGGCGGCTCGACTACACGGGCATCTCCCTCATGATAGTCTGCTCCTTCTTCACCCCAATCTTCTACATCTTCGCAGACCACCCCTGCTGGCGCTTCTTCTACCTCTCCTCGGTCACCTTACTCGGCGCTGCTGTAGTCGTGACCCTGCTCACACCCTCCCTCTCGACTGGCCGTACCAGGGCCTTTAGGGCGACCCTCTTCCTCTGCATGGGGTTCTCGGGTATAGTCCCGGCCACCCACGCTGTGATCCTCCACTGGGATCAATCGCAGATCCTCGTGTCCCTCGTGTACGAGGTGGTCATGGGCCTGATGTACGGAGTTGGAGTCGTTATCTATGTCACTCGGATTCCTGAGAGATGGAAGCCTGGTGCGTTTGATATTGTTGGCCAAAGTCATCAGATCTTCCATGTTTTCGTCGTTGCTGCTGCGCTTGCTCACTGCGCAGCCAGCCTCATGATCATGGACTGGCGGTGCAGCTTGTCCGCGTGAGATTTCGCCGGTGAATTTCCTTGACCCATGTAGAGAGATTCTAGAGGCTTACTCATGCCCCTATTGTTTGTTTTCTCTTTTAGTTTTTCTACTTGTTTAGGTAGTTGAGAAACGCACTAATGATGGAGCAGTGTAAGTTGTGTAACATTAGCCAATTTATACCTCTTCAAAGGTAACTAGATTTTTAGCAGAAATCGTGTCATTTTAAGCTTATATATTAAGGAAGCTAAAAATGAGCAATCACAGGAAAAAACAACATTGGAATCTCTGTCTAGTTATTACAAGATGATTTAGTGTCTCGTCAAAACTTGAATAGTACAGAACACCATAAACTAACCCGTATTGAACTGTGCCCCTTTCATGGTTATTCCAAATAGAATGTGACAACAGGTACAAGGCAGATTCTGTCTCGTTGAAAAATGATTGATTCGAACTGAAGGATGGCGCAGTGAAGTGTTTAAGCTGTTCGCAAATTGCCGCATCAGTTCCTTAAGATCAAAACTCTCTGTTGCTTCTCCTGACTTGATGATTTTTCACCAAACGAGCTAGAACGATATCAAACTACACCTCCTGGATCCGTACAGAACTTTCACCAAGAGGAAAGAAACGTTCCTTGATTAAGAGAAGACTTGCCTACAAAAATATATATATACAGCTTTCTAATTTGCTGCCTCGGTAACCTCAGCAACATCTGCTTCTCCATCACTGTAATCACCCCAACGTTTGATTGTCATTCCTTCGACAGCCACCGTTTCGGTACTCTTCAGATCTGAAGAAACTATATTAGGAGATTCTGCATCTGCATCTGCGTTGGTACATTCTCCTCCAGGTTGACAATCATTATTCTCTACTGCCTGTTCAGAATGAGTTTCTTCATTAACATTTTCCTGTACTTCTGTTATTTCTGAGGGGATGGTTGTTGAGTCGATTGATGATTCCTGTCCATTCTCTGACACGGCGTGATGGCTGACTTCTTCGTCAGCTTCACTATTCTCTTCTGCAAGAGAATCTGTTGGATCTACTGAAGATACTGGGAGGCCATTTTGAGTTTCGGGTGTATCATTTGGCAACATTGAGAAGCCATCATGTGCCATTGCTAACCCATTTGGTGATATAGGATACCCGTTCGATGAAAAATGAACACCGTTTTGTGTAGCAATATAACCATTTGGGGAAACTGAATAGCCACTTGAAACCCATGATTGAGCAGGTAGAAACTCATTTGCATGGGGATTCATTATTCTTGGAGGGTTGAAGTGATTCCGGTCCCCATTGTTTTCAGCATTGTGGAAACCAGGCCTATTCCGTGGGACACGGCTGCCAGATCTGTTATAGCCACCAGAGAGGCGGGGACCATATGGAACTCTAGCAGTAGCAGATTGATGCAGTGACCGACGGGCAGGGTTAACTGTAAGCACAGGTGCTATATTCACTGGAGGTGGCAATATTCCACCATGCTCTGTATAACCAGGTAGAGGTATAGAGCCAAAAACTGGAACTGTTGACGGAGTATATGGAGGAGCTGCAGCAGATAATTTCTTGGATGTTTCCTTTCCAATCTCTGTATCAACTTGCTTTTCAGCTTCAGTGGGCGACAGAGCACCACTTCCATTAACTTGGTTCGCTTCCTCATCTGTCAGCAAACCAACACTTTCACTTCCATTGCATGAATCGGCCTTCTTCTCTTCCTCCACCACTTTTTCTTTCAAACCATGAATCTCCACCAACTGAGCGGTATTATCCGTAGAGTCTGATGGAGATTCAAAATCAGTCATCACTTGCATTTCAGATGCTTCTTTTTTGGAAGCAGTAGAACTTAGACCCTCAGACGAAGCAGAAGCCACAGCTCCTGAGCTCGATTCATGCCCATTTTCAGCTTCCACTGTTTCAACTGTCATTTCTAGTTCACTACCAGTTACAACATCTTTTGAATTTTCAAAAGCAACTTTAGTCGCATGTTGATCTTCCTCCTTTCTAGTTCCATTTACCTCAAACACCAGTTTTTGAGTTTGATCTGCCTCCACTTTCTTTGATGTTGATACTGTTGGATCAGAGCTATTCGTCTCCTTGATCACCTGCAGATCCCCAGAATTCTGCTCCGCAACAGCCTTAACAATGGTACCTGGTGGAGCTAAAGCTACCTCTTTGTACGAGAAAAGCTTTCCAGCAGCATGGACACTTACTGAACTAACAATAGAAGCTTTAGCAACTTCACCACAAGTTGAGCTTGGAGTATTAGGAGTTGATTTAGCTTTGCCCAATTTCTCATTGGCACTAGCTGGTGTAGAATGACCATTCGGCTTCAGTTTGAAGCTAGCACTCTTGATGAGATTTTTAGGGCCCTGTAGAGCTGGGCCAGATGAAGCTGCGTTTTCATTTGGACTTGTTCTAGGAGAGCTGAAACTACTTGGTTTACCTCTGGACTTAGACGGATGAGAAGCAACCAGAAAGTTGGTGTTCAATTTTGCAAGGCTCGGCCTCTTGGAAGCAGAGGGCTTGCGGCCCATAAGAGAGCGCCCCTTAGCCTCTTGCCATCCTTCTTCAGAGATATCCTCCTTCCCAACGCTATCATTTTGGTCCAACAATGTTTTCTCTCCTAGAAATGAATCAGTATTCTTAATAATGTCCACAAAATGAGACTCGGATTTGTTTTCCACTCCAGATCTATTTTCTTTATCGCTGGAGTTCTCTGCCACAGGTTCGCTTTCCAATGTGAACTCACCCTTTTGATATTCATCTGTCACAATTTCTGAGTTTGGACCAACTTTTCCCTTAAGCTGTACAATAAAGATGATATTTTGGTCACGCAATGCCATAGAAGATAGAAAACAACAAATCATATTGAAACATGATTTTAACCTTGGCACGAGCTTGCTTCTTTTGGGCTTCTCTTCCTTTCATCTCTGTATCAGGGGTTATGTAGTCCAATAGGTCTGAAACACTGATTTTAGAGATGAACAAGAAAAGTGTTGCAGATCAGCTTTTCGAATCAATGGAGACTACTGAATTCATTAAACAAAATAATAATGTCTTTTCTGCAGAGTTTTACAATATTTTCATTCATCTGTATTGAGAGAGGGAAGAACCATGAACTATTTATGTCTTAAAAGGTTAGACAACAAAGCAAGTATATTTAAATTTAGAAAATAAGTAGAATGAAATTACAACCTCAAGTGGCCTTTGCTAGAGATAGAGGCGTCTGGTTTTGGAGTGCCATTGCGTGCAGCTTCTTGCTGCTCCAGCGCCTTGGACTCGAAGTATTCTAGCCATGCAGCTGCATCCTGTAGAAATTTCAAACAACATAAGGAAGAGGGCCATCTCCAAAGTCACTCTTTAATCATCAGGCATAAGCATTACCTGTGTACGTAGATCTTCTGATCCTAATTTAGCCTGCAGTATCTGAAGAGTGGTCTGTTCGTGTTGAACACTTAGAGAATATGCTTCCATCAACGAGAGAGCGATTGCAATAGCATGATAGCTAGCCGCTGTCTGGAAAAAAAGAAATAAAAGGGCGGATATTCAGAATAAGAAAACCTATACCTTCTAGGCGTCAACATCAGGCAACAATTGCTCTTATCTTCCTATTCGGAGGAGCTCTATTATGAAGGTTTATCATTTTTATAATGCAAAAGGTCCACCGTAAGTAGTAAATCGGATCTATGAAACAACACATGAATATATAACCATTATTTACATACAAAAACAAAAAGAAAAAAAGGAGATTACTTGTATATGATCAGCTCCCAGAAGTCGTTGGTTACACTTGAGAGCCTCATGGAGATATCTAAGAGCAACATGGACATTCCCCAAACCTTCTTCCATCATAGCTACATTGATATATGTGGCAGCAGTATTTGGGTGAGAAGGGCCACAAGTTAGATGCAGGAGATACAAGGCACGGTTGACGTATCTGAAAAAATAAAATAAGTTCCTCTTGAGTCAGAAGATATAATTAAGGATATCCAGAAACTCAATGTTTTAGCTATCCGATGCCTTCACGTCCCCTTGTTTCAATATATGGTGATATTATAGGCGTACATGTGGAAGTGCCAGAGTGCAAAGATACAGAGAATATCTTTACTTACTTCAATGCTAGCTCAGTGTGTTGGAGTCTATAGTAGAAGACAGCTAAATCTCCGTAGCTTTTCATTGTGTCTGGATGATCCAGACCAAGCTCTCTCTCATTGATATCTAAAGCTTTTTGCTGGTAAATGGTGGCCTGTTCATACGATAAAACAATCAGATCAGAAGTTTATTAAAAAAACTTCGTGAAAGTTAAGAGACATTTGGCATGCTCAGTGCTATCCAAAAAAAAAAAAAACATATTTCAGCAAAAGAATGGGTGTTTTCTTTCTGTGACATTGCATGCTTTGCTCAACGTTTTGCATTTACTGTTACTAGGGTATTCTGATTTGAATGCTAAGCGGGCCTCTTCATTTTTATAGATTGGATCATCGTACCTGATTGAAATCCCCAGTGTGGTAGAGCACCACAGCCAACAGACTATATGCCCCTGCTGTCATTCTATGATAAGGACCACAGACAGAAACCAGTTTCGAGAGTGCCTACAAAAGATAAAATAAATTATCATACTCGTTATCTCACTTCTGAGCATAATTTTGATCATTATCAAAAGCCTCTCAAATGACGGGGAACAGATCAGGGTATTAACTTACCTTTGTTCCATAATTAACTGCATCCTCTAGTTTGCCCTTGTCCAAGGAAGTCTTCGATGATTCCAAAAGTGTTCGTCCATCAGCAGATGAGCAAGCGACGTGCTGTTGGAAGACAAATGCTATGAGAACTACTTGAAACATCCTCTGGAGAAATATTTTCAATTTTTTCAAATGATCACTAACAGCTTACTTTATAAACAGGCACCACGCTGATTATATCTGATTTCGTGAATGGGAATGGAGAATCCATATCATAGTCTCTCGGAACAAGTTCAAGCCCAACCTGAAAATAAATAAATTAGTAAAAGCTACTTTCTTAGCTAAGAGCAATATAAATTAGCTTACCTTGTGGCAGAGTCCTCGAAGAATAGCAAACTTTCTTATATCATTGCGTGCCTCATCCTTCCATTGCCAGCCAAACCTCTTGAAAAGGAATATCTCAACCCACTTCCATTTCAATTCATCATCATTATTTACATCTGTATCACCGTTTTTTGCACCAGGTGTCCCCAGCAACAAATTCAAACAAGAAGCGATAGATGAAGCCATATTAGAAATATCATCAACTGCAGCTAAAACAGCCTGAAGGATGTGCTTATAAGCTCGAACAACCATCTCATGAATACAAAGGGACTGAACATGGGGAAGGTTGTCTGCTAGTTCAACCTGATAAGGATGATTCAAAAGGAAATAAGTTTCGGAAGAACTACAAGAGTTAACAATAACACATAATGTGAGATTGACAAAAAGCAAACAGTGGAGAAAAAGTCATTATAAGCCTAAACTTAGAATTTGAGAAGTGTAGAGGAACAATATTAGCAATTCATGACGTATATAAAAAATTGAAGCACAAATCTCCTGAGCCTTACAATCCTTTCTTTTTCTCCAAAACTTATGGTATGCTTCCATAAGTAGCAAATATCCAGGTCACAGTTAATGAAACTTGTTTCAGATTTGGGGCATAAAAACTTATTTTTACTAGCTTACTAGCACTAAAAAAACCATTTTTTATGATTACTAAATGACCTTGATAGATAGATGCATGTGACATTTAAACCAACTAATATGTAAAGTGGGTTGACATTTAGACAGATAAGAAGTATGCCACAGAGTATGCAGCGGAAAGCAATCATGACATAAATTAAAGATAAAGAACAAAACCAAATGAAATTACCACACGGCCCAAGGAGCACATCTGCAAACCCCTCGTATGCATGAAATCTGTCAGAGTCCTACCATCAACCGGTGAAAGTTCGAGTGACCCAAAATCAGCAACCTGTCAGAAGAAAATGGAAGAAAATAGCAAATATAATTTCAGAGGTTCAACTACATGTTAAAGATATGTTCTAAATAAGGGAATTACCAATTTTGGAAGGGCGGTTTCAGCATAATATTTGTGTGCCATCTCAATCAACTCTTCAGGTGACTGCAAACACCAACTTTCCATAATGATTAGGTGTTAAATTTGCTACTATCTATGAATCAGAAGGTTTTGTTTCATTTTGTTACAATTCTAAAAGACCCTTTCTAGATTATGAATTTTCCAGAACACCTCTTGAGAGATGTAAACCTGATTAAGAATAGCACATCAGAAAGTATAGTTTATTACAAAGTAGAAAGGCGACCTTAAGGTGAAGACCAGTTTCTGATTCCTTAAGGCGCAAATATGATGATTTGGGAAGCAAATTTTTCCATATAATCTCCTTGTCATCTTTTTCAAAGTCCTTGTTTGCATCAAAATTGCAATTAGCAGAAACTTTCTTGTTTGGGTCACATTTATTTATTTGATCATCCAACTTCTTTTTAATATCCTTCAGCAATCCACCATTCTTTCCAAGACCCTTGACAGCTGGCTCAACTTTAACTTCTTCATTCTTTTTAGGCTCATCTTTACCTGAAGCCTGATTTTGCAAGTGTTGCACCCAACATGCGCCAAGCTCCCATCTAATCGACTTTTTAGGTGTAGAATCATCTCCCTGAAGTGTCTTTAGACTCTCGCTAAGTACCTGCTTTACCAAAGGCCAACTGGAGCGCAATTCTTCCAGATCAGCATTCGGAACTCTTTGAGTTGTGTTGGGTGATTGGGGTGTGGCTTTGTGCAACAACATTCTCAAGCTGGAAATATAAATAAATAAATACAAAGTGATTCATTAGTCCAGGATCACATAACTCTGTCACAGTATTTTTGTAGCAAAGTGATTCAGTTTTCCATGAATGAATTCAAACAGCATGAATGGTCTTTCCAGAGGTAGAAGAATCTAAAAAATAAACAAACATAAAGTAGAGCTATCTCTACTAACCTATTGATATTTAATGCATTGGCTCCTCCTTCAGGATGGTCTTCAATGTCAACATCCTGAGGAATGGCTTTGCCGTTCCAATTTACCTCGGCTGAAACTTTAACAATGGCTGTGTGCCCACAGTGTCTAACAATGACAACACCTAAAGTAGAAGTATCCTGTATGGACCAATGATCTCACAGTAAGAATTATAACTTCACAAATTGCTGGAAAATAGAAGAGAAAGATTAATAGTTACTAAGACGAACATGTACGGTTGCATTTTCATCTGCAGTTATGCCTTTTAGCAAGTTTCTTTGAGTTACTTCTTCGTGTGTAATTCCAAGAACCTTGCTCCCATCAGTTTTGCTATCCAACTTGATGCTTCCATCTGGCAGATCTTTTGTTATGCTGATGAGTAGATCTCCAATTCTTTCCTCATGTAATACTGATGAACCAAAATTACTTGCAGACAGCTGATTGTTGTCTATTAGATGCTTTATTGCAGCAACAGCTTTGAAAACCGAAACATCAACAAGTAGGCTGTGAAGGAGAAAGGCTTTCCTATCTCTTAGCTGGCGCTCCACTGATGTTTTACATGGCATTGCTGCCAAGATAGCGAGTTCTTTTGCCCACGGCCTGTAGTCGTGCTTCCCGTCTCTTCCTTGTCCGCCTCCACTTCCTCCCCAACTCTCATCTTCAATAGGAAGTGGGGGGAATATAGAGGGATTCTCAGCAGCAACAGAGGGTACTAACCAAGTGTTTGCTCGAAAACCATATGGAATATTCCCAAACTGAGAGATAATAGATAATGTTACTCATGTGTTCAAAATTCATTTTAGGTTTTTAAAATCTAAATCACTCACTTTGTTATGCTCGGTGAAAGCTTTCATCAGAGCCTTAAATGCCTGAACCAAATAGATATAATAGAAGTAGATGAACTTCAGAGAATAAGCAGATGCAAACATACTTGAATTGTATAATTTCAAGAAGAGGGGATGCTTAACAGGATAAAGTTTTGTCTTCACTTACAGAATCAAAAATTCTGCTTATCTGCTTCAAAAGACCAGCTAATGAGTGGCTTAAAAGATTACGCTTTCCGGCCGGATAAAAACCTTTTCGAGAGGCAACCATTGTTGTTGGCTTCCCGGTGCAAATCCGCACCTACATTTAAAAATTGATAGGAAAAAACCCATCTCAGACAATCTGCCCCATGCAGCAAGAGAAATAGAGCACAAATTCATAAGAAAAACTAAATTAAAACATTATGCGCAAGTAGTTCAAGATGCTAACATCAATTTGGAATAAATCCTCATCTGTTTTCTCCTCAAGGAACGGTCGACTTGATCTCCTAATATCTGCAACATTGAGGATTAATTGATTAGCAAATGAATACTATACAAATAGAACATTTTTGTAAGACAAAACAAACGTGTGCATGCATATACACAATATACGCATGCAATGGCTTGTTCATGAATCCAGAATAATAAATTTAAAAAAAATAAAAAAATGGATTAGGCGATCAAAATTGAGCCACCATCATAACAAAGAGTTCAAAACATCGCAGAAATAAAGAAGGCGCTAAAGAAATCAAATGAAAATCAGATGCGTTTTAGTCGCACTGAACCCGAAAGCAAAATCTCGAACACAAACAGCTCACATTGAATAGGTGGAGTGATGTGAGAGAACGAGAAGAAGTCGTAGAACTGCCCTAGCCTTGGAGGAGGGTACATCATCGACGCCGCGGCTTCGCCCTTCGCCGCCGCATCCGGTCCGCCTACGGTGGCCGAAACCTCCGGCTTCCCGGACTTGGACTTCGGCGAAACGGCGGATTTGGGCTTCCGAGAGGAGTCAGAAGCCGCAATACATGAACCGAAATTCGAGTCATGGGAACCGGATCCTTTCGAATCGGATTCTTTAGACCCGGACTTCAACCCGGTTCTGGGAGAAGTGAGTGAACCGCTGAAGTAGGTTGTGCAGGCGACAATATCTAAAAGCCGTCTAATGTGATCCAGGGCTTGTCGTTCTGTGTACTCCTCTGCACGGAATCATAAGCTTGTTATTTTTTCAATTCAACCCGTTTTATTTAACAAACTACAAAATCTACCCTGATTTGGTTCAATACTATTTTTACAATTCAACCCATTTTATTAAACAAATAGTAGTAAATATAAATTTTTTAAATATAATTTACAATTAATTGATAAATACAATTGTACTAGGAAGTAGTCTATGAAAAACTATTATTCATTAGTGCAGCAGAAGACATGGTCTGAGTCCAGATATGGATGTAAGTATGCAATAAATCTTCGATCAATCAGCAATAGTTATTTTCTTTAAAAAAGAATAAGGAAAATTATATGGAAGATAAAATGAATTTGAAATTGATTTAGAATTGCAATTATATGGAATTGAAATTGAAGTTATGATATTCTAATTCAATTCCAAATCTTTTATGTAGTTAGTCAAAATATAACCAAGATTTGGAATTGACTTTTATTTGAATATTTTTTTATTCATATACATTATGTAATTTTATATTATTTTTCTATATATTTTGAGTTTTGTGTGTGTGTTGTGTGTGTTTGTTATGTGTGTCGTGTATTTGTGCAGTGTGTGTATTGTATATTTGTTGTGTGTGTAATTTTGTGTGCCGTGTGCGTTGTGTGTGTTTATGTATGTTTGTTGTGTGTCGTGTGTGTGTGTGTGTGTGTGTGTGTGCAGTGTGTCATTGTGTATGTGATGTTGTCGTGTGTGTTGTATGTTTGTTATGTGTGTGTATTGCATGTAGTGTGTGTGTGTATGTGTGCAACGTGTGTAGTGTGTGCAATATGTGTATTGTGTGTGCGATGTTTGTATTGTGCACAGTGTGTGTGTGTGCAATGTATGTATTGTGTGTGCGATGTTGTTGTGTGGTTTGTGTATAATTTTGTGTGTTGTGCGTGTTTGTTGTGTGTGCAGTGTGTGCGTGTCATGTATGTGCGTTGTGTTGTGTGTTTGTGTGCAGTGTGTCTGTGTGTGTGCAGTATGTAATACATGTATTGTGTGTGTACAATGCGTGTGTATTTGAGAAGTACTCAATTTTATATTTATTTGAATTTTCAAATCTTTACTTTAGCAATAAAATTCAAATTATGGAATTGACTGTTGGAATTTAATTTCAAATCCAAATATTTTTATAATACCAAACAATGGATTTAAAATTGAAAGCTCTAATTCTAAATCCAAACCTCAATTCTACAATATCAAACCGATACTTTATGATTTAATAAATTTTTTAGTAAACTCGATGTACATTTTGTTAGGGGATAGATTATTCTTTCTTTGAGAAGTAAAGGAAAAGAATTTTGATGCAATCATATGATGAAAGATATAACAAATGCGAAAGACACATTAAACTACATAATAATATTAATTAATAGATAGAGAATATATATTAGAATTGAAATGAAACCATTTGGGGTACATTAAAAATTATTTATAGTGAACTAAATGCATTATAGACATAACATACCTTCGACAATGGTAAGGTGTATCGGCTTGAGAGCCACAATCTCCACCGAATCGTTTAATCTTGCCCCACGAACCTGCCCCCAACAATTGATCAAAACGTAGTTATATTATAGATAATGAACATCACGTTTGTTTAGTCTTCATTAGCATTATTTGTTTTGTTTTATATATTTAGTTTGTTCTAATACATCAAAAATTATTATTAACATCATTAATTTTATAAATTACATAAAAATCAAAGCTCGATTTGTTCTTTTATTCATTTATTTGAAGTGATAAAGAAAATGGACAAATCAAACTTTGATTTTTATGTACTTTATAAAATTAATGATGTTAATAATAATTTTTGATGTATTAGAATCAAATTAAATATATCAAATAAAATAAATAATGTTAACGAAGACTAAATGAGCGCGATGCTCATGAATGGTACTCACATAAGATATGTAGCGTATCATTTTTTTATATATGATATTATTAATATGGTATACAATAACATATTAATCGCAAACGTATATTTTTGAACATTTTAGAAAATTAAAATGAAATACCGTTGATTTTAGATACATAGAATCATTTTAATTAAATATACTTTAAAACATGACAAACAATTTTAGGTATTATAGTCTATAAAATCAAAATTAATTAAAAGTGTAATAATTTAGTGGTAGTTTTTTTTTGTGGTGCCTAAAATAATAAATATGTCAAAATTTGATATTTTATATACTATTATTCCAAAATTTTAATACACATTATTTCCACCTAAAATTTCTTAATTAAGTACCATCTTTTAGTACTTTTTTTGTGGCTAAAGCCTAGAGGTAAACTTGTTTTAGTATTATCCACCTAAGCAACTCTAATTAAGTAGACCTGGTGCTTAAAAAACTAAATAGACCGGATATTAAAGGCATTGTTTCAAAAATCAAAACTAATATGATATATTTGTCGTTTTTTATATTTTATTATAATGTATTTAATTACGAGAATACGCTATATCAGATATTAATAATAATAGCAAATATGTAGCTTATGAACTTATTGATATAGATACCTCGTGGGACAAAGAGTAATTGGTCAAGTGACACGTGTCAACATGGACGGCCAATAGTTTCCTGACATCTAAGATCCTATCTGTGGATATTCCCTGCAATTCAACCATTCATTTGTATCAGTATCATGTTGCGGTCAAAATAATAATTGATAATCATAAAAATTAAAAAATAATTAGTACATATAATTCCGGTATTATTAAAAGCTTCATTATATAGAAAAGTCTATTTTCTTGGTAATAATTTTTAAAAAAAAGTTGAAATGTAAAATAAAATATAAAATCATGTTTAAAAAAATATTGTATACTTTTGAGAAACACTAAATATAAAAATTGTGGTATTATTTTTTTGTGACAGGGGAATATCATAAATGTAAACAAATAGAAATTATAGAACTCTTCTAAAGTTAAATTGATTTCTCAATTATGAAAAATAAATTAACAAACTTTACATTTTTTTCCAACTCAATTCCCCCCCCCCCCCCAACATTTGTATACAATTGCATTACTATTACCCACTTACTTTTGTTCTTATTGTTTTTTTGCCGGTTATGCCCTTACTAACTTTATTGAATATTTTTTAATTTAAGTACTTATATAGTTATATCCATATTTTAATATTTGTAGATAACACATTTATCTCTTCAATTTTTATCGTTTTAATTTCATTAGCAAGTCTTTTCTGGTCATAAATAATCATGAAAACATGTGAATATTTATCAAAGTTCCCATAAAATGCATCACGTATATTAATGTGAATACGCAGGAAACTTTTTTTTATTCTTTTTGTGAGAGGGTCAATCTCAATATGTAGCAAACTTAGTTCACTTGATATCTTCATTACTCTTGCTAAAATATGAAAAATTAAAACGCGTTTTCAATTCCGAATTAGTCCAGAGAAATATATAATAACTTACTCTCTCCACAAAACACGATAACAATAGCTAGGTTATATTTGGAAAAAAAAAAAACACTCTTTCAAAAAAATAAAATATGAAGGAAGTAGTTTTATCAATTGAATGGAGGATGCATGTATATGGAGTGGGGAATTGAATGAAGCAGACTACATACCTTTAATGTCACTTGTGAATCCTCAGGTGTCTCTACAGTTATTTCTATTACAGTTGGTAAAACTGCAAAAACGAAAACAATAATAAATTAATTGTTATTTATTTACTTTTGCCACCTCCTATTTGTTATTCATTATAAAATCTCAAGAACATGTGAAGGGAAAGGTAAAAAAAAGAAGATAGGATATACATCACCAACCTTTCTCTTCTTTCTTCTTCTTGTCTCCTTTGGCTTTGTGAGGTTTAGTCTTTCCCGTTTTAGGAGCCATTGTATGCTTGATTATAATGGGGGAGAGAGAGAGAGAGATTATACGAAACTTAAAAACAAAGTTGTATACAACAAACAATGTGGAATCTGGACGAAAAAATGAAACGAGTGCGAGAATGAATACAAGCTGGAAATATGAATGAGGTGAAGATTGGGGTACTGTTCATTCGCTTTTACTAGCCGTTCTGCTGCAATTAGATTATTGAGGGGGGCTCAACACTAGTTAAATGAGAGTCATCTGAATTATAAAATACCTTTTCATTTATATTATCATCAATTGCAACAAATACTGCACAACATATATTAAGAAACGAATATTATTTTTAGTACTCTTCTTTTAATTTTTTAGTAATTGTAGGTATTGTAGGTACTTGGGTAAGCTGAAAAAAAATGTAAAGAATAAAGCTAGAGTTGAAGGATCAATATGTAATGCCTAT
>JAYDZE010287723.1:0-18982 GCA_034509125.1 Monilaria moniliformis
GGTTTTCCCACTTTCTTCTGGTTGATTGGACGTTTCTACCCTCTGCATGTGCTGGGAGTGCCAGCTCACCAATTCTGAATGGGGACCACTTTATCTATGCTGAATATTTGCTTTAGCACTTTAGGTTGCCTCTGCCAAGTTTATCGCTATGGTCAACGCCGAGCTGACGAGCTGGTACGTTGTACTGGCGCGCTGCTGATCTGGCGAGCTGATGTACTTCAGTACTGCCGATCTGGAACTTCGCCGAACTATCGCTGCCGATCTCAGCTGCCGAACAGACGATATTGCCGAGCTGAGTTACTACCCTGCTGAACTTGTGATCTGCTTATCTGCCGAGCTGGTCAGCTTGAAGGTCTAAGATACCCTGTATTAGCCGTACTTCTCCGCTCCTCTGCTCCTTGCTCCCGTTTTATCGATTTCCTGTCCATATCACCTCATCAGTGTAGATATATGCTCAATTTTAAGGTCAATTAGACCCCAAAACTAGCAACATATTGCTACTTATCAATAGTGCGTTGGAAAGCCGATGAGACCAACTTACCTAGACTCAGGGAACTGATTTTATACAGATGCTAAGAACTAGAGGAAATCCCCTGCGCCATTGGAGATATCCCAACTCTCCAAATAATTGACGTATTTGAATGCGGCGCTTCAGTTGAGGCCTCAGCACTAAGAATTCAGAAGGTGCAGCAAGAGGAGTACGACAACTACGACCTCAAAGTGTTTATAGAATAGAAGTCAAAAGGTAAAAATGCTAAACTCCAAGCAATCAAAAACATGCTCAATGCTAGTCCTTAATATTGTTTATGGCCTTACATCATTTTTATAATTTCTTGATTAGGACTCATGGTTATTAAACTGTACGTGTTTTGTGTGGTGTAACCATTTCTGCAACTCGAGTATTTTCAACAACACACAAGAATCACTCTTGGTTTTAACTAAACGTATGTAGTGTAGCTATATATTACTATGTGGTTTTTCCCTTAAATTGAAAGCCAACTGCTCGTCTTTTTCAGCTGCTGCTGCTGCTCTTACATCGCTTGCAATATGCTCCTAAACATCTTCGGATAGGAGTCTTCCACCATTAATGGCGGCGATGTTTCTTGCTTGTTTCTATTTCCAGTTTGTGTGTCTTCCACATTGGTGGCGATGTTTCTTGCTAGTTACTATTTCCAGTTTCTGTTACAATATGTGAGTGTTTAGAAAGCTTGAATCAATGAACAGATGGACTTGTTATAGATTGTATTTTGAATCTTCTCATGGTTGCATTATTTTTTTTTCCAGTCAATTAAGTTTCTTCAATATGAGGTTCCTCCCTTGAGCAGTGAACATGCATGTATAAAATTGGATCCAAGAAAGGTAGTTTGTGGCAGCGGCTGTCGGAACACGAGCAGTGTCGATGATAACGTTTTCAGAGATTTATGTGTCTTATTATAGTTTACTGAAGTCATACAATTAGGATTACAAGCAAATTAGGAAAGGTCGTTCTTCACGTTCGGCTAAAATACCATTTCATATATATTTCATATTTATATTATTTTTTAATACATTATATGTATCCATTATTGGCCAACATCTCTCATTACACATAATTATTAATCTTGACCATCAATTTCTTAATTAATTTATTATACTAATTATAAAATTGGGGGTGCGCTCCTGCACGCGGGCCAAACCCGATCCGAATCCGGGTTTGACCTATCAATAACTGAATTTTTTTTTAAAATTTACAGTCTCTGTTTCAGCTTATATAAAACATATGTTTGGCACAACTCATAAAATATGAAGCTGCGCAGTGGTAAACCCTTGTTTGTGCCAACCCCAAGGTCATAGGTTTGATTCCTGTTCAAGTTGATTTGTGTACAGTTTTTTTTCAGCCTTTTTTATCTTCTATTTTAGTGCCACAATTTATTCCAAAACTTTTATTAAACCAAATAATATTTTTTTACTATTTACAAAATAATTCTTCTAGAATTGATAAGTATATCTCTCCAATACTTTTAATTAAAACTAAATAATATTTTTTTACTATTTATAAATATAATTTTATAATACATATCATAAATTCAAAAAAGAATTTTTTAATAGCAAATAAATTTCTAAAATTTTTCTTCTTAAATTTATAAATTATATTTTACTTATATATGAATAACACTTTTTATAAAATCAAATAAATTGTTTCTAAAAGGCAAATACAACTTTTTTATTAATAAATAAAATTTTATTTGCATGAACAACAACTTTTATTCATTAGAATAATAATTTTTATTTAAAATGATAACAAGTTTTATTTATTATAATAATTATTTTTATTCAAAAGAAAAGTAATTTTTATTAAATTTTAAATTTAATTTATTAAAATAATAAATTTTATTCATTGAAACAATTTTTTTATTCAGAAGAACAATAGTTTTTATTTATTAGACCAATAAATTTTTATTCACAATAATGGTAACTTTCCTTTATAAAAAGAGTACTTTTATTTACAAGAATAATAACTTTTATTCACAAACAATCATTTTTGTTTATAAGAATAATATCTTTTATTTAAAATCAAGTTTCACTTTTCTTCGTATCGTATAAATATTAATTTAATTATATAATATAATAATAAATAATTTTTATTCATTTGAATAATAATTTTTATTTTTATATATATTATAATAAAAATAGTAACTTTCATTTACAAGAAGAGTAACTTTCATTTAGACGAAGAGTAACTTTTATTTAGAAGAAGAGTACCTTTTATTTACAAAAAAGTAACTTTTGTTCATAAGAACAATAACGTTTTACTCACAAGAACAATCACTTTTATTTATAAGAACAATGTCTTATTTAAAATCAAGTTTCACTTTTCTTCACATCGTATAAATATTAATTTAAATATATAATATAATAAAAAAGTAATTTTTATCTATTGGAATAATAATTTTTATTCTTTATATATTATAATAAAAAGAGTAACTTTATTTAGAAGAAGAGTAACTTTATTTCAAAAGAAGAGTAAATTTCATTTAGACGAATAATAGCTTTCATTCACAAGAATAGTAACTTTTTTTCACAAGAACAAACACTTTTATTTATAAGAACAATACATTTATTTAAAATCAAGTTTCACTTTTCTTCGAATCGTATAAATATTAATTTAGTTATATAATATAATAAAGAAATTCTTTTTATTCATTTGAATAATAATTTTTGATCTTTATATGTATTATTATAAGAAGAATAATTTTCAATCAAAAGAAGAGTAACTTTCATTAAATTTAAAATCCATATGCTAATTAAATTCATATAATAATAATAATAATTTTTATTTGAAAGAAAGTAACTTTAATTAAAGTAAATTGTAGATTAGTTAGTATTATTTTTGTCTATAAAACCTACAAATTCAACTAAAGTAAACGCCCACTAAAAATACTCTACTTATTTTAGACGACAATCAAGATAAATTGAACAATTTCTTGCATATTAAATCATATAATATTTCAAATATTCAAATTCTATATATTATCGATGTAACCTACCATTCAAAATAAACAATTGTTGGGTGCAAAAATCTTGGGTGTTACATTTCATATTTTACCATTAGTCATAAAATTTCATATTCTATTCTAATATACTCTCTCCTTTTTTAATCAATGTTCAATTTGAAAATAAAATTGTCATCTTCGGATATTTTTACTACATAGTATATGAATATTACATTATTTTGATATATTAGAAATCTACAATCATTACTGTATACATATTTAATTTATTGTTTAGTTTCATCTGCTGCAAGACGTGGGAGAGACACCGATTTCCGGAGGGCCAAAGCGGCGGCCGCTATGCCCGGTGAAGGGCTAACCGTGGATGCTGCGACATTGGATGTGGAATTCTCCAGTGAGGAAGACATCTCTCTTAGCAGGGCTACTTGCTTGTCGAACCTTGTCATTTGTTCATCAAACGTTGCTTCGACGAGCAAGGTTCGATGATTTATAATATGATTGAACATTAATATTTTATATTTAAATTCATACTCGTCAACTATCAGTTGATAACATATAATAATTTCATAATTGCAACTTACGAATTTGTTTAGTTATAATTTCCTACAATTTGAATAATACATCCGACAGCCAATGCGTGATTAATTCATGAGCAAGTTGCATTTTTTCTATTGGCTGCTCAAATTTATCAGTCTATGAAAAGTGTTAAAGAAGAATTAACTTGCAGCTTTCCTGTTTTTCGCGAGATCTGGAAAAATGGCTTACAATCTTCAATCCCTCATCACCATCCTTCAAGGAATCCTCAATCCTGAAGAAACACGATGGATTGTGGATCACAACAAACCAAGACTCCAATCGCTCCAAGAAAAAGCTACTTCTCTGCTGCAGATTCTTGAAAAGTCTTCACTCACCAAAATAGAGAGTTTGGAGAGCCAAATTAGAGATATAGCATATGAAGCATAAGATATTATTGAATCTAGCATCGTTGATCAAATGCTTTCAACCCCTCACGGCGTGAGGTTTACTTTCTTCACACCATGCCTAGAACAAGTTATGCAACAACTTGATTCTGCAACGGAGCAAGTGATTTTGTTAGGAATTCTTGTCATTATCTAATAATCACGCAGCGGAAGCAAGACAAGAATATATGATCTAGATTCATAATTGATCTTATGAATCGAGCACGTAATCACACAACAGTTAGAACGACTTACTTGTTGTGTACTTTGATTTCCACGTTCAATCGAATCCGGCATCCTGCAGGTGAATCCACTACTTTCGTTATCCACGTGTATGCCAATCCGATGCAAGAACAATTCCCGGTACACAGTTCAATCAGAAAAAGCTAGGAAATCTTTGATTGAACACGTATTATTTTGTGTGACAAAGGAAATCAGTTCCAACGTTCTAAACATTCCAGAACTGATGAATTAACTTCTGTGTTCTATTTCTCTACAATAGGGAAATATATAATAACTGCTCCATGGGCCCTAGGCCTATGGTCTTATTATCTTTTGTCTGCATTAATCAATTAATGGTACAACCTTAATTAATTAATGCCCAATATCCTAATCTAGTCCATATATCTTTCAAGAAGTTCAAGAAATGTTATGGAATCTGGTTTCACCCCCATCCTCTTCATCTCCTCAAACAGTGCCATAACTCTCCCAACGTTCCCATGATTTCCAAATGCAGCAATGATGATGTTCCAAGAAAAAAAATTACGAATCTCCATTCGCTCAAAAACAGTGTACCCAGAAGTAATGTATCCACATTTAGCATACATGTTGACAAGTGCATTTCCGATACCAACATCCCAATACGGCCTTGTCCTGATCAGACGACCATGAATCTCCTTGCCAATTGTCACAGAAGCCATGCTAGCAGCTGCAGAAAGACCCTAGAAACGTGTGACAATCTGGAGTGACATAGTAATCCTCCATCATCTCTCTGAAAACATGTAGAGCCTTTGTGTAATCCTCATAGAGGCAATCAATTAGTAATTGCAGTAGTCCACGAAATAACATCCCTTTTTCCAATCAACCTGAATTCCTTCTCTGATTCTTCAAACAAACTAAAGACAGTGTGCCCTCATGTAATATCGCCACATTTACCATACATGTTCACAAGTTCATTTGTGATACCAACCTCCCAATATAGCCTTGTCCTGATCAGACGACCATGATCTCCTTGCCGATTATCATAGAACCCATGCTAGCGGCTGCAGAAAGCACACAAGAATACGTATAATCATCAGGAGTCACGTTGTGATCCTCCATTGTCTCTCTGAAAACATCCAGAGCCTTTGTGTAATCCTCACCCCCTTCCTTTCAGTTTTTGAACGCCTTATTTTTTGTCTACCCTAAAATATATTCAAATGTTAGATCATTACAAAACTATATATTAACTTATATATATGTTTTTTTTTCTAATTCAATCTATTTTACTCGATTTGTTTCCTATTTGTTCATTCATCTTATTTCTAAGAGGGTATTTATTTTCTCCACATAATTACCTTATAAATTATAAATTCACATTAGTATTAGATATTCAGCTTTGTAGTATTTGTTCTGATACTTAGGTGTGATGGGTGATCGATCTTATTTTCTCGGGTTTGTTTGATTCGGATATGGGCCAGGAATTTAAGAGTGTGCACACAAGAATTTTTACGTGGTTCGGTCGTAATTGATCTACCTCCACGGCTCAAAGCGTATATCTTTTGTCTTATTGCTAAGAGTTTACAAATATGGAGTGTTCAACCCTTTTTCCATCTAGTCCTATCCCTATTTATAGTATTACATCGGCCGTTGCTAGAATTGATGGCCATTAAAGAGACTCAGCGGTTACAAAGATCGTGGGAGCGGTTTCCGGGATCGTGGCTGGCGGTTATGGAGTAGTGGAGGTAGTGGGCGGTTGTAGCCGAGCTTCTACCTTCCTTAGTGCCGAGCTGCATGTCTCTGATCCGAGCTCCCTTATGGCCGAGCTGGCTATTGGCCTCTGGTCCGAGCTCCTTTATGGACGAGCCATTGGCCTCTAGTCCGGGCTGCTGGTTGTGGGTTGGGCTGGACTTCTGATGGGCCGAAATTGTCGTCGTTGGGCTGAACTTCTGGTGGGCCGGGCTGCATATCCTATCAGGCTGCATATCCTATCAGTCTCCTCGTCGGTTCCATCCGCCTCGATTAGTGCTCGAACTCTGTGTGAATCGTCCCTTGGTTGCAAGTCCATCCCCAATTCCGCCTTGTGATGTCGGTTCTCGTGCCTCGGAGGTAGCCAACCGAATAACATGCAAGTTGGCAGCCTCCCGTCTCACCATTGCGTAGGCGTTGGCGGCTGACGGCAGAGGATCCCTTTTCAGTACCTCATTCTTAACCGACTCATATTGGTCATCGAGTGCGGTGAGGAACTGATAGAGACGGTGCGTTTGCACGAGTCTGTTGTGAATTTCGATATCCTTACTGCATTGCATTGGATTCGGTTCTCGTCGATCTATCGACATCCATAGTCTCTGTAGCTTGTTCCATAGTTCCTCTAATGTCTGCTCTCCTTGTTTGAGGGTGTTGGCTCGACGGTGTAGATAAAAAACTTGTAAGGAGTTTGAACCACTCCCAAACATTACCACTAGTCCGTCCCAAAGTTCTTTGGCTGTGAGGTGTTGGGAAACTCCATTGACTAAGCTAGGGTCAATGTTCTTCAAGATCCAGAAAAGGAGTCGATGGTTTGATCTCTGCCAAGCTCTGAATTCTGGTTCAGTATCGGGGGGAGGCGATGGTACTCCAGTAATGTGAGACGTCATGTCTTGTCCCCCGATCTCTATTTGCATGAGGACTGTCCAAAGGTGATAATTTTCCCCGTTTAATTTGAACCCTACATTCCAAATTACTCTGTTTAAATCCATATCTCAACATTGCCTGGCGAAATCTCCCAAACCAAAACCTAGTAAGGTTCAATCCTAAAACCAATTGGTGATATGAAGAGTGGCTCACTAGGTATTTATGTTGATCTCTTTTACTTCATAATTTTAATGTGGGACAACTCACATGTGTATAGCATAGCCAACACGCCCCCTCACATGTGAGTCCTTTGTTTTTTTTTTCTTTCTTTTTTTGTTAATATTTTTAACAGGATCACTCATACCCCGTCACCTTCGACGGCACATTTGGCTCGAGCATGGGGCCTGCTCTCATACCATGTTATTTTTTTATGGGGATGAGGTACAGTCTCATTCATTGCAGTGTACCTAATTCGTGAAGAGTAGACCAACCAAACACTAGTAAGGTTCAATCCTAAAACCAATTGATGATAAGAAGAGTGGCTCACTAGGTATTTATATTGATCTCTTTTACTTCATAATTTTGATGTGGGACAGCTTACATGTGTATAGCATAGCCAACACTTGATATGACTACATGTTTTATCCCCACAATGATACTTCAAATTTTTCTACTCTTTCTTTTGTATGATATATAGGTGTGGTGGATATTTGGTAATCGATACTTCAGAAATATATTTTCTTAGAATTACACATTGACTCATACTTATATCTTCAAATATCTAACATATTTTAAGTTTTAGAATATATTTATTATTTAATATATATTGCTATTTTCTTATATTTTCCCAGTCCTATCATGCACACTAAATAACCCGAATCTAACTCACTTCATTGTCATAGTTTAGATGTATCTAGTATATGTATGTAGTGAAATATATATATTGGACGGGTGGGTGTATGGGTCCTATGTAATTGATGATCTTTGTCAAGCAAAAAATCAAATGCACCAACCATGTCAATTATAGATTAAATGGCATTTTATTTACAGTTCTTTTGGTAAATGTGATGCTTACCATAAAAGGACCTCTTTTGCTTTTTATAGAATGATGGGATTGATTAACTTAGTGCCTTTAACAGGATAATGGGTTAATCCACTTTAGTGTATGAGGAAAGTATACTCCAAACAGCCAATTCCCAATATTATGTGATTTCTGTAGTGATTAGTTGGAACATTAAATACTACATTAAAAAAGCTCATGTTTCCATTTATCAGTTGTAAATATTTTGAACTGATTAAATGCATCGTGGGTTTCATATTTCCCAATATCGACCTTATCTATTGTCAGGATAAAAGGATAATCTCATCATCATTCTACCACACATATATGCACAAAGTTTTACTCTGGTGAAAGAAATACATATATCATTCGGAGAATTAATTTCTACAGTCTCCAGTAGGTTCAAGGTCAAGGAAGGGCAAAATTTAGATGACGAAAAATTAGAAAGATAAAAAAGAATCACGAGAGAAAATGGGAAAAAACTAAAAGAAAAAGGTAAAGAGTTATCGAGAAGGACTACATAGCAGTTACCACATGCAGACACCAAAGGCTGCAGCTTTTGGGACAAATAACCTCCAAAGTCCAAGTTCCACGGGCTGATTCGGAGATAAGAGACTATATTTTCAAGGATAATTTTATATATAGCTTCAATTTTATGCTCTATAACCTCTATTTAATAAAATGATAAAAATATTAATAAACTTACCGTTTTACCAATAATTTCAAATTAAAATCTTAATAAATAATTTAGAACTTAATTAATGTTAAGACTCGTGGGGTTACCCAACAGCCCCCATTTTTACTTCAAGTGAAGTGATTCTTGCTTTCAGGTACATTCGGGATTACGACCACAACCACAGCAATTCCTCATCTAATAATCTCTGTTTAGCCACCAAACCATTAAAAGAAAGAATTCCGAAAATTCTATAAAATCATGAAGTGAAAACAACTAGATTGAAAAATCAAATGAATCATATT
The DNA here is from genome assembly GCA_034509125.1 of Monilaria moniliformis. Classification (NCBI taxonomy): domain Eukaryota; kingdom Viridiplantae; phylum Streptophyta; class Magnoliopsida; order Caryophyllales; family Aizoaceae; genus Monilaria; species Monilaria moniliformis. Next base: position 9,300 of record JAYDZE010287723.1, read on the forward strand.
TCGCCTCCCATGCTGTTCGTTGGGGGACTGAGGCTGCCGAAGAAGAACGAGCACTTGAATGCTCGAAAAATCTTAGTTTCTCATGCTCCTTGTCTTAATTTTGATTGGGCCTTACACACCCAAGATGCGAAAGTAGATTAATACGATAAGAAAAAGTGTGATAAAAGGAGTATATATCGAGATAACTGGAAAACCGGACAAAAGACATAAAATTAAGCAATTGTTATAAATTCCAGGAAGAAACTAAGGGCTCGGTTTACGAGAATTCAAGAGTCATGATAATTTATTTATTAAAAATTAATTCTGGGGCTATATGATATAATAATTAAAATAATAACGATAATAATAATAATAAATGGGAAATCGCAGTGAGTAAAATAAGGGATGTGTATAAAACCACTCTTTTTCTAAAGATAGGAAATGATGCTAAAATAAGGTCTAATATAAAGGAAAAATAAAAACAAAAACCTACAAAATCCATAGAGATCACAAGCCGAGTTTCACTAAAATTTTCCTTGGCAAAAATAGTGGAATAAACATCGAGGGAAGGAAAGGAAATTAGTTAAAGTATTTTGATCAACATACCAAAACATCTGACAATATGATAACTGAATTTATCTTATTGTCTAGTGGATAAGTCTTTTTCTAGCTATGTTTTTCTTTCCAGGTATGAGGTATTCTTTTGTGGGAAACTTGATTAAGGAATCCTGACAGCGCTAGCCGACGGACAGAGAGTTAAAGATGAACGCTGGAGATCAAGAATGACAACTCAATTCAACAAGGGAAGGTCTGAAGAATGGAAGAAAAAGATAAAACCAATCCTCAGACCACTCAAGTCGAAGACGCTATACTCTACATCTTGAAGATGCTATTCCATTTTAATTAGGGGTGAGCATTCGGATTTTGGTTCAAATTTTTGCTTAATCCGAATCGATGGGAAAATTCGAATATTTTTTAAAATTGAATGCGAATCGAACCAAATTGTCCGAAAATCCGAAATCTGAACTTTGAAATCCGATTTGAACCGAAAATCCGAAATTGCAGAAAAATATCCTAAAAAACCTAAAATCCAAAAATCTGAAAATCATTTTTAGAAGACTAGAACTTATCCAAACAATCAAAATTTTCATAAAAGTATAAATACCATAGCATTCATTACAATCAACCAACATAAATACCACATCATCCATGCCAACAAAGAAAGAGTTTCATAATATACACCTAGTCTCTATTTTCATTAATGAAAATAGTTTCAAATTCTAAAATTCACATAACAACAATGTCCATAATACTTCAGATCTAAAAATCATCCACTCAAATAGCTTCCAAGTTCCAACATATAATGGAGATTGATTAATTTGTTGAAACTTGCAATGATAAAATTGTTATAACTACAAAAAAAATAGATTTATATAAATAAAGTAAATTAAATGATTGAGAACAATAAACGTAAATGCATAGAACATCAAACTTTCAAATACCTTCTTCGATTTTTTGGACATCTTGAAGAATTTCCTCGACACTAAATGGGGCAGAATTGCGAAGCTAATCTTGACCACAATGAGATACTCTATAACTTTATAACTTAATGAGCTTCTAAATGGATTGAATACACGTCCTCCTATGCTAAATGTCGACTCCAGTGTTACGGTTGAAACGGGTACTGCTAGGATATCACATGCCACTTGAGAGAGTGCATCATATTTATATTCATTCATTCTCCACCAATCTACAATGTCAAATTTTGGTCCACCACTCTTGGTATCATCCTTAAGAAACTTATGCACATCATTACCATCATCTCTATGGTGAAAAGTTTCATATATGGACTCTACCATCTTCATCGCATTTTTTAACACATCATTATCATCAAGTGCAACATTTGACAACCCCATATCTCCATGCTCATCAACGTTTTCCTTAGCAAATGGTTGCTTGTAATCACCACGCATGGCAACCAATTCACCTTCAACTTATTTTGCAATAGAGTTACCCAACTCAACATCATACATATTCATCAATGCAAGTTTCACCCAATTCAATTTATATCAAGGATCAACAACAACAGCCATGAGTATTAGCTTATTCATCTTCTTGGGATCTCCCCAGTACTTGTCAAACTTTTCTTTCATATTATTTGTCATTCTACTTAATTCATCATCACAATCTTCTATAAAAGTTTTCGATAACATTTGCATTTTGCAAATCTCATGAAGATACAAATTAGAGGTAACATATAAAGATCCAAGAATCTTACAAATTACCTCATAAAATATCCTCAAAAAGTTCAACATTATTGTTGCTTTCATCCAATTATCCTTACTAGGCACCCATCATTAGATTCAAGATCGATTTTATACATTGGATAAAACAAATCAAACCTAGAAAAGATTTTCTCACATGTTATTGCAACTTCCAACATAAAAAATGTCGAGTTCCATCGAGTGGGTACATTTAAGACAACAAAACTCTTACTTGATATCTTTTCTAGCACACAACACTCTTTAAACTTGTTCAACCTATCACCTGAGTACCTAACAAATCAAATAACACTTCTAATTTTCCTCACAGAAGATCCAATCTCTTTCAAACCATCTTGCACCACTAAATTGAATATATGAGCAATGCATCACATATGCAATATAGTTACAGTTTCTAATGTTTTCCGTCCAGTGACTAACAACTTCTTTCAAATATGCTAGTGCAACATCATTTAAGGAAGCATTATTAACAGTAACAGTGAACACTTTGTCAATACCCCAATCATGCAATTTCTCAACCAATGTCTCTACCCCTATGACTAGAAATTGGACAAAAATTGATAATTTTTTTGTTCAATTTCCAATCATTATCAATATAATGAGTTGTCAAACACATATAATTCACTTTTTGAATAGAAATCCATGTATCTGTAGTATGACATACTCTTTGGTTGGTCGATATTAGCAATGTCATGAGCAATTTATTTTCATCCTCATACAACTTAAAGCAATCACGTGAAACTATCCATCTAGATGGAATCTTAAATTTAGGACAAGTTTTAGAAACAAAGTGTTGAAAACCCTCCCATTCAACAAACTTTAAGGGGAACTCATCAACAATAATCATATAAGCTAAAGCATTCCTAACCACTTCTTGGTTAAAACTCATGAACTAAGAGATGAACTTTGGCGAGATGGTAAAATCAATTGTGATTGCTTGATATCTAAAAATTTTCTTGCATTTATTCAAATGAGCTTTAAGTGTTGTGGTGTCATTCCTAGACTCACCGCCAAATATACCCCCACAATGCACACACTTAGCTTTTTGTTTCTTATCTTTATCTACTGATGAAAATGATCCCAAACATGTGATCTTTTTTCCATAATTTTTCTCTTTTTAGGTTGGGTGGATTGAGAATATGCAACTCCTCCATCACCACCATGCGGAGTATCTTCAATTGTATCTCCAGTTATATGAATACTTTCAGGTGTATCTCCAATAGTATCAATTTCATTATTCGACGTCTATAAAAAAAACTTTAAAAAGTTCTTAGCGACTTAGCAATACATAAATTGCAACAAAAAAATTGAAAACTAAAAGATGAACTTACATTACAACTTGATGCCGAATAATCTATGTTGTAGATTGGAGAGAGCATTCTAAAATAGAGTATAAAAATCTACATTTTGGAATATAAAAAAGCTTGAAAATTAATATGATGCTTCATTTCATGGAACTAACTAGTTAGTAGTCACCAATCACCATGCCCATGTTCTGATGCAACGATTTACAATTTCAATTTATATAATCACAAATTGAATAAGATGAACCATCCATGATCCACCACCACTTTTTTTAGCTCCTACTGTTAAGTGTTGATGAATAAATTCAACTTGTGGAATTTCAATTCAATAACATTAACTATTTTTGCTTGTAAATAGTTTATAATATAGTTATACAAAGTTACAAACAAATAATTATTTCTGCAATACATAAAATAAATTAATGATATTTTTTTGTAAAAAGAGAGAGTTAATTATGAAATAAGCAATCCTTAAATATAAAGAATTAACATTATTCTTCGATTCCAATGGTGCACATCTATCAAACTACAATATACATAATTGATATTCTTTGACTAATTGATACACCAATGGTGCACGCTCGTTCGCTTCAGCAAGATCACAAATATGGCCATCAAAGTTATAAAATAGAATAAAAAAATGAAAAAAAAACATTTGATATTCTTATGTATTTTAGATGACACAAAAAAAATCAATGAAATATATCCAAAAAAGAGCATTTCCATCTAACAGGAATCACTATACAGTACAGGTTCATATTCAGCAGTCACTATATAAGGTGTAACTTAACCTTATGTAATCAAGAATTCCACTCTCTGTACTCTGTAGTCTGTGCTTATCCTAGCTCTAGTCAAGATAACATGCTTTGAACTGCAAAACAATTCAAATATCTTGAGACGTTGGACTTGAAACACATTTCATTTGATTAAGACGTCAGACCACTTTCTGTAGTCTCAGATATAAACCAACCACAACAACGGACATATTATGCATCAAAATAGAAATCGTGAATCACTATCCCAATTACCAAATTCACTATCCCAAATTCACCACAAAAATGAAGAGAAATGTCCAGAAACATAAATCACTATCCCAAATTCACCACAAAAATAGTAAAGTTTCAAACATTTCTTGTTCCCTAACAGATGAAATCCACCAAAATTCGAAAATTGGGGAAAAAGACAAAAAGAAATGAAGAGATAGAAGGATGATGAAAACCTGAAGAATCCGGAGAATGGAACATACTAAACACAGGTGGCAGAGAAATTGGGTGAACTTGCTGTGAGAGGGACACAGTGGCAAGCTGTGAATGGCGCAGTTGCAAGCTGTGAGAGGAGAGGAAGCGATAACACGGCGTGACGACTGACGAGGTTACAGGAGACAACGAGGCGACATGAAGAGCTCGGAGGAGGCAGCGACGTGTTGTGAAGAGGTTGGACGAAGTGGCGTTGTGGCGACGCCGACTTCGCGTGAAAGGGATGGTGAGAGTTTGAGAGGCGGCGTGAACCGTGTATTATCAAAAAGACAAATAAAAATAGTGAAGTTAGGATTTTAGTTTTAGGAATATATATATATATATATACTATAAATACATTTTGGATTTCAGATTTTTTTTTTTTACATATCCTATCCGAACCGATCCGAAATTTTTCAAAATTCCGATCTGATCTACCGAAAATCCGAAATATCTGAACCAAATTTTAAATTCAGTTTGATTCGCATCGGATATTCGGATTTCGAGTATTTTGCTCACCCCTACTGAAATGACGACGTCGTTCATAGACGAAAATGGTGAGAAAAAATTGGTATCTGACTGTTGAAACTAAAGTTAATCAAAAGATGAAGTCGCCATTGAAACCTTCTAAGAAATGGTCTCAAATGAATGTATTTTGTTTGATTATGAATCGTTTAGAATATGCACATGTATTTTATATGCATATGCCAAAAATGAGATGGGACCCTACAATATTCGAAACATACACACTTATAAATATAAATAAATACACAATATAATATAGTATGAAATAATATTGTCACTAAATAAATTAAAGACAGGGTGAATCGGGGGCAAATTCTGGGGGAACTTTAGCACTCCCAACCAACATTTTTCTTTTTTATCTTATAATTTTATATTGTTTTGGGGGAAAAAAATTAGTACTGTCTATAGCCGAAAATTTGGACTTTAGATGCTTACATTTCTTGGGCCATTTTATTTTTTATCACTTTAGATGCTAACATAAGGTTGAAAATGTTTTGTTGATATATTTATACATGCACATCTAATATTATATTTATACATGCACATCTAATATATCTCTTTTCTCCTTTTATGTTCCTTTTTGTTAAAACAGTTCCACATGCTTTGGCTCTGCACCTTTTATCCATTCCTTTCAGTGTATCTAACTTCAACAGATAAGAACAGTATAAGGAGCCGTTTAATTTGATTAATGTGATGGATTGATAAAATATATGATTGAGTATTTGAAGGATAAGATGGTCAAATAAGTTTAAATTTAATCAATCCATTAAAGTTTATAATATTTAGCTTGGATTATTTTTATGCTATCACTCAAAGCAAACGTCCCCTAATATAAAAAGAGCTTTTGAAAGTTTATAATAAATTAGTTTAGATTATTTTTATCCTATCAGTCAAAACAAACATCCCCTAACATAAAAAGAGCCTTTGTAATTTGGTTTGATTTCTCTACCATATTTTATATTAATCTCTTAATTTTCTTTATTATGGTTAGTGAGGATTTTTTACTAACTTACTTTAAAGTCCCTAAAATAGTAAATAAATACTTAGGATCCACGAATGCCTGTTAGGTTGTTACCAAAAGGATGAAGAAACAATCTAAATTATTGTATGTTGGAGTTTTATACTATAAAGAATGTTTTACAAAGCTGTTTATGTATTAATAACCTTAAAAACTACCATATTCTCATTCTTGTGAAAAGATATTATTGTTGCATGGCTTGCCTTTTATAATCTGGTGATTATATTCTAAGCAAATATAATCTGTTATATGATCGAGCAAGCGAGTCTAGATCTTCTGCATTGTAAACTGAATGGTGGTCAGGTCATCACTAAAGGTCTCTCATTCGGTGCCTCGCAGAAGAAAATTAAGTTTCACAATCTAGATAGACTTAGACGATCTATCGTGAAAGGTTGCAGTGTCAGTCCAAATGTTTACTAATCTTGGTAAACAAATGACACAAGTGTGGTATGGCACTAAATGGATTCACGTTGAGATGAGTCTTTCTTGTTGATTACTGAAAGACGAGATCTCGATGATTATTTATTTCTTAATATTTGTGTATAACATTGAGTATACAGTATTTGTTATGCACTGCTTTGACTTATCTAAAGTTGCGAGTTTTTCGTAACCCAAGAATCCTGGTATCTTGGACAATAGTAATTAATAAATAGCGGTACTAGGATTGTTATTACATTGAATCGTGTCTCGAGGGAGTCCGAGTTGATAATATCCCGAAGAGGAGTTCAGAAAATGTTTTACCATAAAGAAGCCCGACCAACTTGAAATTTATTACAAAGTATAATAAATAAAGTTTTTGAATTAGACAACTCATGGTAAAAGAAAGCCAACAGCAGGCTTGAATTAATTAATTAATATTACAATCTTAAACATGATAAATAAATTAATCAAAATGAAGCCTATATTATTCGTAATTTAGATTTGGACGGGTAAGTCAATATTAATTTCTATAGTGGTTCAAATTAATATTCTATTAACTTATATAAAATTGGGGTTCAATTTAATTAGTAAAAGCCTAATAGAGAGGTCTAGTCTAATTTTCTTGGATCCCTAACCTAGTTCATACATATTCTATAAATAGGAGAGAATAAGAAGAAAATTATTATGAATTCATGTATCCTACTGCAGTTGTCTCTAGAGTATTTTATTTATATATTCTTTCTAATCCTATAGGTTTGATAGCTATTGCCCATACCAATATTCAAACCTATAATTGGGAATATGTTAGAAGATGTAGGGTTGATATCAATATCTACACGTGAAGAAGCTCGAGCAATCTTCTCATCTTTTGAGATCAAACCCCTGTAAGTATTCAAATTCGTAGTATGCATGTTTTGAATTCTAAAATTAAATGCTCTATCTGCGTTCAAGATTGCAAATCTCGAAATAAATTTGTTTAATTTATTTTTTCAATATTAAGCTGGAAAGATCATGAAAAGGAGAATTTCCTTCATTAGAATAAAAACTCTATCATTGTAATAATACGAAAAAGGGAAATGACTCCGTACTAAATTAGTAGAGAGTCTAGCAATCAAATACTAGAAAATTTATATGTAAGAAAAATCTTAAGTCTCGAAAGATGATGGTTCACATATTTTTTAGTTACAATTCACACACACTCTCACGCATGAACTATGACTAGCTACGGTTCAAGAACCGCCGGTTTCAGTTCAGAATCGGCGGTTCCTGAACCGATAATCGGTCCAAAAAGTGCTTAGGCGCTTCCGATTCAACTTCAAAACTGGCAACTTTTTACCGATTTTTAACCCGTTCTTACAGATTTTTTCCGATTTTTCAGTGGTTTTCCACGGGTTTTCCTGAATTTGAGCCAAAATTGGCGGTTAAGTGCCGATTACGGTCACACATAATTTGGAGAAGGGAATTTTCTTCAATTGAATTTAATCCCCATTATTGTAATAATACGAAAAAAGGAAAAGATCTCCGTACTAAATTAGTAGGGAGTCTAGCAATCAAATACTAGAAAATTTATATGTAAGAAAAATCTTGAGTCTCGAAAGATGATGGTTCACACATTTTTTTAGTTACAATACACACACTCTCACGCATGCACTAGGACTATCTACAGTTCAAGAAACGCCGGTTTTGGTTCAGAATCAGCGGTTCTTGAACCGGTAATCGGTCCAAAAAGTGCTTAGGCACTTCCGATTCAAGTTCAGAATTGGCAAATTTTTTTACCGATTTTAACTGTTTTTTACAGATTTTTTCCGATTTTTAAGTGGTTTTCCACGGGTTTTCCCGAATTTGAGCCAAAATAAAAAAATTGGCGTTAACCGCCGATTACGGTCACACATAATTTGGAGATGGGAATTTTCTTCATTTGAATTAAATCCCCATCATTGTAATAATGCGAAAAAGGAAAAGATCTCTATACTAAATTAGTAGGGAGTTTAGCAATCAAATACTAGAAAATTTATATGTAAGAAAAATCTCGAGTCTCGAAAGATGATGGTTCACACATTTTTTAGTTACAATACACACACTCTCACGCATGTACTAGGACTAACTACAGTTCAAGAACCGCCAGTTTTGGTTCAGAATCAGTGGTTCTTGAACCGATAATCGGCCCGAAAAGTGCTTAGGCGCTTCCGATTCAAGTTCAGAACTGGCAACTTTTTACCGATTTTTCAGTGGTTTTTCCATTGGTCATCTCGAATTTGAGCCAAAATTGGCGGTTAAACGCCGGTTACGGTTCCAAAAAATATGGAACAGAAATCGGAAAAAATAGTGTTCATATTGTGATTTTAGGTATTCCACAAAATAGTGTACACTTCTTAAGTTTTCTTTTTAAGACATTTTTTCTTTATATTTTACCCTCATTATATATCCCTATTTACAAAAAATCAAATGTGGCTCATCATTATCTATATTAACTAACATAAAAAATAATAAAGTAGGGCCACTTCTCCATCCACAAAACACACTACCTAACTCTTATTAAAACTAATGCCACACCAAGATGTGTACTATTTTCTGGGACGCATATGGAGTAAATATTATTGTAGAATTTTCTCCTTCGAAATTGCGACTCAGATATATTAGAAACGAATCGAATAGTCTAATAAATATGGAAATTTCAAATCGAATAATCGAATTGTATTTTCGAGATTATATTTTAAAAAAATCGAATCGAGCATTCGCAAATACCCGTACGAATCGCAAAAAGTATTCGTAAGATATTCGAATACCGATTCAAATATGCACTTACCTATTTGAATACGCATCGAATGCAGTGGTATTTGTTTCGATTCGATTCTTTTACATATCGTCCTTGGCATCGAATGCAGTTAGCCATATGAATATATATATACATATATATATA
>JAYDZE010287834.1:0-18981 GCA_034509125.1 Monilaria moniliformis
TATATATATATATATATATATATATATATATATATATATATTTCATATAATATATCATCATTGAGTAAAGTATTTATGCGACAACTTTATACTTCTAAACTTTGTTCTACTTCATGTATAATCCGGGTAACAATCTATGATAAGGCATTCAAACTGAAATCTTAAGCAAATTAACCTATTTAATGGAATAAATCATATGATTCATATCTTAATAAAAACCTTGAGAAGGCATTCAATACTGGAATCTTCTTAATATATATTATACAAAATAAAAAGAAAAAAGACAAGCAACTATTATAAAATTTAATCCTCAATTTATTTTACGTAGTTTGCATATTATTGTACGGGAAGTGGAAGTTAACTTACCGCACATTTAGTGGTTACAAATTATTCATGTCATAAAAAACAAAATCAAAATATCCGAATTTAAAAATATTTTTTTAAACAGTAATTTTTATTCATTAAAACAATAATTTTTGAATAAAAGAACAGTAAATTTTAACATAACCATTCATATTCACAAAAATACTATCCTTTATTCATTACAATATAAATTTTCAAAAATTATTACTTTTATTCAATGCAAATGCTATTATTGATTCATAATAAATATAACTTTTTTTATAAAATGAGTCATGAGTTGAAGTCATGGGTCAAGACTGGATTCGAACCCAAAACGAATTTGTGTTGGGCAGCATGTGGCTGCGTGCATATGAGTTTTCATCTTCTGAGAAATCCTCGAGATATATCTATTATTGTCATTGCTACCTCTTTTATATTCTACCCCGACTTCTCAAACGTAGACACCTCAAAAAGTAAATACATAATCGTGTGCTTTTAGAAATAAATATATTATACCAAACAGGTACTTTTATTTATTATTGAAGCAATATGAATGAGGTCCATAAAATTAATTTATAACGAGTTAAAGATGTTTAATAATATCAGTGCCATTGTCAATATATGTAATATCCAAATACAACATTATTATTCCTCCCGTGAAAATAATATATGTCGGTGCAATCTCGAAAAGTCAGGAACAAATTAGGAAATATCATATCAGCAATTAATTTTGGTAACTTGAATTTGTATATTTATTTGTTATATTTAATATTTATGGTACGGGAAATTGGTTCTCTCACAACCAATCATTTCGCTCCGCGTCCAATCATTGTCACAATATTTACTAAATTACAGTACAAATCCTCTGTATTTTCAAAATTCAACAATTACTATTTTCTCGCAATTTCTTCACACCTCACAAATCACAAAACCACGCAACGCTGCAAAACACAATCAGTTGACGAATTTAGGGTTCTCGATCGAAATCAGTAACTATATAATCTCGCGAATTGCAATCGAAGTGAGCTTTGGCCTAAATCCGCTTTTAAACCCCCGGAATTAATGGCTGCTGCCGCCAACAAAAACAACAATAACAATAACAACGGCACCGCCGCGAGCACATCGCTGAAATCGCCGAAGCAGAAGGAGTTGCAGGGGCTGCTGTTAGGCCGATACGACGTCGGACGCGTCATCGGCCATGGAACCTTCGCGAAGGTCTACCACGCGCGGAACGTGAAGACAGGGGAGGGCGTCGCGATTAAGGTCACCGACAAGGAGAAGATCCTGAAGGTCGGTCTAATGGCGCACATCAAGCGCGAGATCTCGATTCTCCGGCGCGTGCGCCACCCGAATATAGTCCAACTGTTCGAGGTGATGGCGACAAAATCGAAGATCTTCTTCGTGATGGAGTTCGTGAAAGGCGGCGAGCTCTTCAGCAAGGTGGCGAAGGGACGGCTCAAGGAGGAGGTCGCCCGGAAGTACTTTCAGCAGCTGATCTCCGCCGTCGCGTTCTGCCACGCGCGCGGCGTCTACCACCGTGATTTGAAGCCGGAGAATATCCTCCTCGACGAGGACGGAAACCTAAAAGTCTCCGATTTCGGATTGAGCGCGATTCCGGAGCAAATTAAGCAGGACGGATTGTTTCACACTTTTTGCGGTACGCCGGCGTATGTCGCGCCGGAGGTTCTGTCGAGGAAGGGTTACGACGCAGCGAAGGTCGATATCTGGAGCTGTGGTGTGATTTTGTTTGTTTTAATGGCTGGATATTTGCCGTTTCATGATCAAAACGTGATGTTTATGTATAAGAAGATTCACAAAGGGGATTTCCGGTGCCCCAGATGGTTTTCCCCCGAATTGATCCGTTTATTAACTCGTTTGCTTGATATAAATCCTGAAACTAGGATTACTATACCGGAAATAATGGAGACGAAGTGGTTTTTAAAGGGGTTTAAGCATGTGAAATTCTACATTGAGGATGATAAGTTATGTAGTGTTGATTCCTTTGAGAATAGTGATGAGTTTGGTTTGCTTGATCATTCATTATCTGAGTCAGAGTCTGAGTCGGAGAGTAGGCGGAAGATCACTAGCCTCCCTCGGCCGGCAAGCTTAAACGCGTTTGACATTATCTCCTTCTCACGTGGCTTTGATCTGTCGGGGTTGTTTGATGAGGGATCGGATGGTGGGGCGAGGTTTGTCTCAGGGGCGCCAGTTTCAACTATCATATCAAAGCTGGAGGAGATTGCCAAAGTTGTGAGCTTTGCAGTGAGGAAGAAGGATTGCAGAGTGAGTTTAGAGGGGTCGAGGGATGGTGTGAAGGGGCCGTTGACAATTGCAGCTGAGATATTCGAGCTAACGCCTTCTTTGAGAGTAGTTGAGGTCAAGAAAAAGGGAGGGGATAGGCAAGAATATGAGGATTTCTGCAACACTGAGCTGAAGCCGGGGTTGCAGAGCCTTGTGATGGCGGAAAATGGTGTGAATTCTTCTTACTTACCTTCAGACACTGAATAGGAGGGGAAGAAGGCGAAACGAGTATGCCCTTTTTATCCTCCTTTTTTTTCTTTTCTTTTTGTAAGATGGTTTTTTACTTTTGCTTTTTTCTACCATGGATATACTAGTGTTTTTTGCTAGTAGTTGTTATAATGTTGATCTTTTGTGGTGGAGTAGAAATGTTTCTTGATATCCTTAATGGGAATGAATGGTTACACCGTTGTCTCTACTCTTGGATTCTTGATGAGTTTGTGTCTACTTTGTAGTGTGTGTGTTTGTTTGTGCATTGAGGAATAAACTTTCTACTTTCTTGCAATGTTGTCTGATTTTGAAGTTATGATGTTTAAAGAAGATAGCATGAGAGCCATTCCTAGTAAGGCTATCTCAAGATCCTAACTTTGTGTTGTAAATGTGTTGCGGTTTTTAGTAAAACACATGTACTCTAACCATATACCATATGCATTTGTATCAATAAATGGTTGGATTGCGGTCTTTTCATTCTTCGATGAAAATAAGTTAGTTGGTTATGATGGGGTTTTTTACTGGCACAGGGATCTTCTATTTTCTAGCGTTTGTCATCTCGTGTTACGTTCAAAACAGAACATGAGATTGACCATGATGAGAAACAGAGGATCTCTTCTGTTTAGGCATTCCACCAAATTGGACCATTGTTGAAGTAAATTCTATGTCAAGAAGAATTTTGTCAAGAAAGTGGAAAAAATTACTGTTTTATCCTTAATGATTAGGGATGTCAATCGGGCCAGATTTCGGGTTAGCCTTACTCAGATTATGGCTTAATCGGGTGTAGGCTAATCAGATTAGAAATTTCCAACCCTAACCCTAAACGTTCTGGTTTCGGGCTAGCTCGGTGGGCTAATCGGGTTAAAAGCAAACGACAGAAATTAATATATGTATTTTTATTCTTAAAAATTATATATTTATAATATGTAAATGTATACATAAATTAAATATATAAATCATATAACAAGCATAAAATTTAAAGTTTAAAACATTCTAAAAAAGTCAAAGATTACGTAACATAAAATTAATTATAAATTGTTCAAAAATAGTATTGCCTCATATATTCAAAAAATCTTATAAATGAATCTAAACTTTCAAATAACATCTTATACACCAATAATCTTTAAAGCTTCAACTTCATAATTCACTTCGAAATCATAATTTTCAAACTCTTCACTATATATTAAAAAAAATATAATACTAAAATATAATATAATTTGATAATCTATAATGTTATAACAAAAATAAAATCTTACCATCAACATATCTATGAAACCAATTACGTGTATAAAGAAGAGCTTACAATTTTCGGTATATTTGTTCTAAATATGTGCTCTAATACGAAAGGAAGATTCTTATACTATCGTTGTTATAAAAATGCTAAGTACATCACAGTGATCACACGTCATCCTGGCAAGTTCTCCAAAATGTGATATATGATTTCTCCAATGATTAATGAATGTAAAAAAATTAATTGAGAGAATTTTGAAATATATACTTAAAACTCAAACACGATTACATACTGTAGTGTAAAAACTAAAAAATGATATTGGATAAGAATGTTGTTGGATAAATATTTTGTTATTGAATGCTTTAACTTAAGAATATATTATTATAGATTTTGACATGATAAAAAAAACATAATGTAAGAATTATAAAACTAAAATGAAATTCAAATGTGTTTCGTTAAATTTCAAAGCATGTTTCATAATATTGGTTATAGTGAACTTAAAATTTTCAATTCATTTATCTATTATTATTTGTATTAGTAAAAATTTCAAAGCATGTATATATATATATATAATATAAATTGATGGGTTAATTTTATTTTATCTTTTGTAGTTATAAATTTTATCAAAATTATTATTAAAGTGTCAAATTAGTTGACAAACAAAACGGAAGAATATGTAAGTTGCACATAGGGCAAATCCATCGGGCTAGCCCATCGGGTTACGGGTTATGGGCTAATCGGGTAAGGACTAATCCGGTTGGAATCTTATCGGGTTAGAAAATTCTAACTCTAACTCTATAAAATTAGCGGGCTAGTCAGGCTAGCCCAATGAGTTCGGGCTGGACTGATATTTCTATTGATGATTGCATGAAAAAAATGAATAATTAAAGAATTTTTATTATAGACAAGGATAAAAATAGGAAGTTTGACATTATTTTTATAAAATTCCGAAATGTGGCACTTAATGACGAGAGATATTGTCTTTGAACATGATTTTGGGAAGTGTTAGCTTGACCTAAACAGATTGGTAACCGATCATTTCCACATAGATATGCATGACTATATGCGCAATAAGGTAAACAAGATGAGTGTGAAATCCAATATGGCATCGTGTGTCCAATATGGCATCGTGTAGATCTTATCATGCGGTCGGATGATTCGGCCCATAATAAATATAACCTAACTGCAGTTGCTGGCTGTTTGAGATGATCATTTTCCTCCACATTATGTCCCACTCTTAAATTCATCATTGTTAATAATCTTTATTGCTACAAATTGAAAATCAAATAGATGAATCCTATGATACATTCAATTCTAACTAAAAAATTGTAAAACTAAACTAAATACATAATAATAAAATTTAAGAAAAAAAATATGAGAAAAAACTAATAGTACACGAAGAAAGTACCAAAAACGAAATAGAGAGTCTCATATGACAATTTATGACCAGACATGCTACACTAGACAAACTATACCACACAGACTCGTGGTCTGTATACAGTAAACATATGGAAAACGAATACTGGTTTCATTAACTCGGATTTCCGAATGGGGAGATATCAATTTAGCCTAAAATTCACGGATTAACTTGATTAATCGGACAATTCAATAGGATTAGGGCTGAAAAATCATAACCCAAGAAAATACCAATCCGAATGACCATAAATTAAATAGCCCGTAATTCTATAGGGTTGGCCCGAAGATAGCGCGAGCTTCATAAGATCGACCTGGAAATTAGTGAATTCTCATTATTTAGTTTTCAAAGTTCTATTATTTTAATTTTTTCAAACTTTTGAAAGTTAGTATAATAAGATTTTTTTTGAATATATGTACAAATGCATTTTGATTTAATATCCGATTTATATTCATCATTTCACTTTTTTATATTTTACTATAACATTTAATATATAATGTTTAGATTCAAATTTTGAAAAACAATAATCATTTATGAAAAATGTATGTTTTTACTTCTCTAAGAGTTACATATTAGTTTTAAGTCGAAATGACATTCATTTATTAATGTATTTCTTTGTTAGAAATATATAATTATAAATATTAATATATTAATTTTAAAAAATCATATTTATTTTTAGCCCGATACACGATAATTTAAGGTTAGAGTTGAGAATTTATAACTCAAAAAAATCACAACCCGAATGACTTGTAACTGAATAGCCAGACAACTCGATAGGGTTGGCCCGAACCCTAGCGGGTTGGCCAGATTGACATCCCTACCAGTGGCGGATGTAGGGGGTGGCCGACCCCCTGATGGCTAAATTTTTCCATAGGGTAGCCGGAATGCTGCCATGGCCGCCCCCCATGATCGGAATCTACAGGAAGAAGAAGAAAGCTACTAAGGAATAAGCTGATTTTCTCTTTTGGATGGACTGAATTCATGAGAAATGAGAGGCCCACGACGAAACCCATTTAACACAATGCTATTATATTTTGAGCAACCCATACCTTCTTCTAATCTCACAATTCTCAAACGCCACAAGCAAGACGATGAGCAAAAACTTCTACAATTCTTCTTTCCCACCCCGTCGGCGCCAGCGCCCTCATTTGCTGCTCGCCACCGCTTCCTGCAAATCCTCTCTCACTCTCAAATTTCTCTGCAATTCTCTTTATTTGCAACATCATGTCTTTCTCTTTCACTGTATAGCCTGCATTCACTAATTTCTTGAATTCGATTATCATAAATGGTTTAAGTTATTAAATGTAGTGTCTTGAATTGGGTAATATTGGTAATGATGACTGAATTATGATATTAAATAATAAGTGTCGTGTGGAATGCTAAAATTGAGTTTGGTGATGACATTTTTAAGTTATTAAATAGTGTGTTTCGTGTTGGCTCCCATCTTTTTTTTTTTTTCATAACATTACATCTAATCAAGGCACTACATTTAATAGTATATGTAGAAAATATTACTTTAAAAAAATTATTGCAAATTGCATATATTAAAAAACATTATCAATTTGATTTCCTTATACGTACCACGCAGATATTAGTTAAGTTAATAAGTACCTACCAATAGTTTGAGTCAATCTAATTTTTTGAGTTATGTATGTTACGCAAAAAATGATCATACCATTCAACTCAAATAAGCTGAATTTAAAGTCAAGAAAAGAAATAGTTGAATGAGATTAGTGCTTTGATTTGATAATTTGGTTTATAATTCCTGATTTATTAGGTGATTAATTGAGTGCTTTTGTAAACACTCTCTATTTGACAACACATGATAGATAAATATTAAGATTTCTATAAAAAAGAAATATTAACATTTATTATTTTACTCATTCAATTCATTAATTTCTTGTCTATCAAATTATAACTAATTGATTTATAAGGAATGTCTCAATTAAATTGATTTATGGTTGATGTGTTATGTGTGGATTCATTCAGTAATGGACAAATTTCTTTTGATAAGACCTAGAGTTTCAATTGGTTCTTCTAGTACTAGTATTGGAAAAGAATCACAAAGAGCAGAAGAAAATGTGATAGTTGATAGCAATTCAGACCAAACAGAAATTGATGAAAATTAGATTGTTGCGGATCCCGGTTTACGAAAACCAATTGCTAATTATGGTGTGAATATTCATGACCGTATTCGTAGAGAATGTGTAGCTAAAGGTCCTTGTCAACCCAAAGGTCATGATTTTCCAAAAAAACAATACGAAAAAGACAATAGATGTTTTAGAGAAATTTGGTTCAAAGATTGTGATTTGTTTGAATATAGTATATCGAAAGATGCCGCATATTGCTTTTGTTGTTTTCTTTCAAGCGTGGTTATGTGGCAATAGGGGATGAAGCCTTTACTAGTAGTGGTTTTTCTAATTGAAAAAAGGCACTTGAAAAATTCGGAGGTCATGTTGGTGATATAAGCAGTTCACACAACAGAGATAAAATAGAATATGATTTTTTTTAATCAAAGGCAGAGAATAACTTATGTTGTTAGTAGAGGAGGTATTGCAGCAAAAGAGACAGAATATCGAATTCGTTTGACTGCAACTGTTGATGTTATTTGTTTCCTTCTGAATCAAGGTTTGTCTTTTAAGAGACATGACAGGTCATCAACTTCCTTAAACAAATGTAATTTTCTTGAGATGTTACAATGGTATGGTTTAAAAAATGATGAAGTTGGTAGAGTTATTTTGAAAAATGTCTCGGGGAATAATCAAATGATATCTCCGTCAATTCCATAAAGATATGGTTAATGCTTGTGCAGTTGAAACCACACTTGAAATATTGAGACAACTTGGAGATCGATTCTTTTCTATTATGGTTGATGAGTCTCGGGATTGCTCAATAAATGAGCAAATGGTTATTGTTATAAGATATGTGAACAAGAATGGTGAAATAATAGAAAGATTTTAACTTTGGTTCATGTTAAAGAAACTTTAGCAAAATGTTTGAAAGAAGTAGTTGACTATGTATTTGCAAAATTTAGTTTGTCTTTGTCAAGATTGAGAGGCCAAGGATATGATCGAGCATATTGGTTTATCTTTGTCAAGATTTGTTTATCTTTGGTATGTCCATTGTTTTGCCCATCAGCTTCAATTGGTATGCGTAGCCGTGTGCAAGACAAATCAATATGTTTGTGATTTTTTTAGTTATCTTAGCTCGATTATTACATTATGTGGATCTTCTTGCAAAAGAGCAGATAAACTTCGACAAATTGAACATGATAGACAAGTTGAAATGATGGAGAAAGGGAAAATCGGTACAGGTAGAGGCCAAAATCAAGAAGTTTCTCTAAAGAGACCGGGTGATACTCGATGGGGATCTCAATATGCTACTATAGCTCGTCTTGCAGGTATGTGGCCTTCTGTAACAGAAATACTTGAAAAACATACTCATTGATGGAGTTGACCAAGAAACAAGGGAGACCACTGTAGATTTTTTATAAAAGAATGGTGACGTATGAGTTTGTATTTATTATGGTGTTCATGAAACATTTGTTAGGAATAACCAAACCATTAACTTGTGTCATTCAAGAAAGAGATCAAGATATATTAAATGCAATTTACTTGATAGAGAATGTGAAAGAAGGCTTTCGATCATTTCGAGAATTTGGATGAGATTCTTTATTGCAACAAGTAGATGTTTTTAATGGGGCAAATGACATTCCAATCACAAACATGGGTGATCTTTCTTCAAGACGGATTCGTATGAGAGATGGCACAAACATTACTAACTATCATCATTATCGCGTGGAAATATTTTGTCAAGTAATTGAAAATGTACAATCTTATTCATTTACTTAATTAGAATTATCTTGTTACTTATTTTTTCTTGTGTGGCAGTTAGGTTATTGACTTACTTATACAAGAAATGGGAAATCGTTTATCTGAATCAACCACAGACTTGCTTGGTTGTATGGAATGTCTCGATCCTAAAAATGATTTCTCCTATTTTAATATTGATAAACTTGCTCATCTTGCTAGTCTTTATCCATAAGACTTCTTATTTGCTGACCGTATGATATTGTCTCAAGAACTTCAAATTTTTGTTGATTTTGTGGGAAAAGATGCACGATTGATTCGTATTGACGATTTGGGTAGCCTTTCTTGGAATATTGTTGAAACTAAGAAAGATAAAAAATTTCCATTAGTTTATTGCTTGATTGAATTGGTACTGCTGTTACCTGTAGCGACTGCATCTGTTGAAAAAGTGTTTTTTATCATGAAATTTGTCAAGACCGACCTACGAAATAAGATGGGAGATGATTGGTTGAATGAGAATTTGGTCACATATAATGAAAGGTCCATCTGCAATATAGTTTCTAATGAAAGAATTTTGAAATGTATTCAAGCTATGGATACTCGTAGATGTCAGTTGTCACGGTTAACAGACGCTAGTGCTAATTGAGTTGTAATATATTATTATTTTATTATAAAAATATATTAGAATATTATATTTAATTTTTTAATTATTTTTTCCGCCTTCTATTTTTTTGTTCTGAATCCACCACTGATCCTTACATGTGTATTTCAAATTGAAATTGAGTCCTGGAGAAATTGCATAGAAATTATCAAAACTCTAGACGCTGCGAAAATACTGTAAGGCTCTCGGAAATGGACGAATTCGTTGAATATGAAGATGGATCACTGCTACTCTATGGTATTATGAATGACATGATTATGGATGCACCTTTCACTTATGCAACATATTTGTCAATTGAGCCTCTCTACAAACTACCTTACAACAATAAGTTTGCAATAAAATCACATTTATATCGTAACACATGATTCCAATCTCTGTTGTCCAGCACAGAAAAGCCAATCAAGAATCACCTAAATCATCTCTTTCTGGGTGACAGAACTCCTACAGATTAATCTACTTCAAACAAAGCAAATTACCCACAATGTAGAATCAATCAATCAATTATATATATATACACACACACCAATTAATCCTAAACTAATCCAAAGCACAAATATATTTTCACGCAGAAGGCTGCTTCCCCTGCCAACTCCACACTATATCCTTGAGCGAAGGCTTCAATTCTTGATCACAAAACTTCACATATTCGAGCGTGTCCCCGGAGGACTTCTTCACCTCCACCATGTGGAACGATGGCGCCACCTCGAAAATCTCCGCGTCAATCCCCAGCTGCCCCTTCCGCCCCCCCTTGTTCCCTTGCATCTTGACCACCCCGTCCTTCTTCTTGATCTTGAAGCTCTCTGTTGTCGCCAGCTCCTCCAGCCTCGACACCACCATCGCCGGCGGCTGCCTCGTGGTGAACCACGCGTGGTCCCTCCCATGGCTCCCGCCCCCCTCCCCCTCGAATAAGCCCGAGAGATCGAACCCCGGCGACAGCGAGATCAAGTCGAACGCGTTCATATAATGCGCCCCTGCCCCCTCCCCTGTTCCCGCCCTCTTGTGGCAGGATCCACAAGATTCGGAATCTGAATCCACAACCTCCAAAATGGCCTCAGAGGAATCTTTTGGATCCTCGAAGACAGGAGATTCAACATGCTGGAACCCTTTCCTGAACCACGAATTCTCCATGATCTTCGTGATCGTGATCCTCGACGAAGGGTGAGGGTCGAGGATCCGAGACAGGAGCTTCCTCACCTCTGGGGGAAACCAATGCGGGCACCGGAAATCTCCCCGGCTAATCTTCTTATACATCTCCATCAAATTGGAGTCGTGGAAGGGAAGATAGCCGGCCAGAAGAACAAAGAGAATGACCCCACAAGACCAAATATCCGCCTTCACGCCGTCGTAGCCGCGCTTGTTGATCACCTCCGGCGCCACATAGGCCGGGGTCCCGCACGTGGTGTGGAGGAGGCCGTCGTGGCGCTTGGAGTCAATGAGCGCGGAGAGGCCGAAGTCGGTCACCTTGAGGCTCCCGTGCTCATCGAGGAGGAGATTCTCCGGCTTTAGGTCGCGGTGGTAGACGCCGCGGCTGTGACAGAAGTCCACGGCCGCGACGAGCTGCTGGAAGTAGCGGCGACCCGCGTCCTCCTTGAGGCGGCCTTTAGCAACCTTGTTGAAGAGCTCGCCGCCTCGGACGTACTCCATCACAAAGTAGATCTTCGACTTGCTCGCGAGGACCTCGTAGAGTTGGACGACGTTCGGGTGCTTCACGAGCCGCATCACGGAGATCTCGCGCTTGATCTGGTCGATGAGGCCGACCTTCATGATCTTCTCCTTGTCAATGATCTTGATCGCCACGCTCGAGCCCGACTTTAGGTCTCGAGCGTGGTGGACCTTTGCGAATGTTCCTTGGCCTAGAACCTTTCCCATCTCGTACTTGTGCATAAGAATATTGCCTTTCTTCTCCATTTTTTGAGCTCTTTTCGGGTTTTTATCTTCCCAGTAAGAAAAAAGAGAGTTATAAAAGGAAAATGGAAAAATTAATGGGATTGAGAAGCCTTGCCCTTTACCCAAAGGCAAGGTTGGAGGGATCTTGTGTTGGCAAGAAGAATAAAGGAAATGGGATAAAAATGGGGGTTGGTAGTTTTGTTTATGGGATTATTATGAAAGGGGAATCCGAGAATAGGGTTGAGTAATTATAGTAAGAATATCAATTTGGTGTAACGAATTTTTGCAGATTGTTGGGTTGCGGTTGGTATGTTATATAAGTGATGTAGAGTGAATTAATGAATGGGATTGATTCAATGTTTTTGTGGATGAGCTTATTTATGAAGGGCCTAACAACGAATGTCACTAGTTATGTATATATGTGTGGATGTGGTGTTAGTTACATGTGTTGCCTTGCCATCTTTCTCTACTAAGGAGAGATTCGAATTATTACCGATTTAGTTCAAGATTTTCTGGTACATTTTATATATGTTTTTGTTGGTGATATCTCCTATTATGTTAGTGTAGACACTTATATATGATATGTATTGGTAAAGCAAATCGAAGTGTTACTAGAAAATGTATACATATAAATATTTGTTTGGCCCTTGTAGCTAGATTAAAGAGGATCTGAATAGAAGTAAATTCATTTGAGAAGACGTATTGGTGGAGTGAGTAAATTCTTACCGCTAAATATTTTAAGTTTTAATTTTACAAACAAATGTGTCACATATGATTTTGCAACTGTAGAAAACGATTCGAAGTAATAAAGTCATGATCTGGCTATGTTCTATTCTTCTATCCCAAGTTATGTTATATTTATTGTGTGATTTATGATATTTTCATAATTACATGTCAATCTAAAGTAGAAGTTGGAATGGATTTTAGATTTTGATGCCAAAAGTGAGTTGAATGTCTTCAGAGGCAATCTTGATGTCAAAATGTTTCCATTTTGATGTCTATTTATTTTGTGAAGGTTTGCGGCCTTCAAGACTGAAACATAATTATGAAAAGAGTAATAATTTTGGCTGTCAAATTGTAATTTCGCATATATTCTTCTCTGGAATCGAGGTACGTTTCTCTCAATCTTCATCTTTTCGGTGATCAGTCTTTTTTTTTGGGTTTTTTTTTTTAATGTTGATTTTGTATGCTTCCGCTTGAAATATTTCCAAGTGTTTGTGTTAGCAATGTGCATTTACGGAATAGCACTGTATGTAGCATTATTTGCTTCTGTTGCACGAGGATGATGAACAATGAGACCTTGTGTTTGTAGAATTTTTGGGGAATTTCAGTTTTGATATATTTTCTGCAGTGGTTTGTGCAATTGGGCGTGATTTTTCTTGAATTGTAACGTGGTTCTGGAATTAATAAAAATGATCACAAAAACCTGCATTATCCTCATTATCCGGAGTTGATGATTGCTTTGCCCCTTAGAATTTTGATAAAAGAAGCAGGACCTAGCAGCATAAACGAGAAGTTTTGTAATGCTTCGACACGAATGGAATTCGATGATGATGTAGACTTGAACTATTCTGATTCTGTAGAAGAGGTGGACTGTGCCCTGCAGGAGCTGGACAAAGGCCTGTTGAAAGGTTTCTGAGCAATATGGTTTAATTAGCCACCAGATCAATTCTTACAACGACATTGACCCGTTGGGGAGATTATGATTGAACCTGGATACGATCCTACGAGAAGGGTGGATGGTGAGTGGAGGCGTGCAACACTTGATCACCCGACATTCTGGACTGGTGAAAAGTTTTCATCGACAGAAGGTGCTAAAGAGTTTTTGGAGCTTTTTCCAAGGCATTATGAGCTCAAGTTGAGACTCATCTCTAGGTAAATAGATTCTTGGTTTCATTCTCATACACAATGTTTTCTAATCTGTTTTGATAATCTCAACATTTCAGGTGTACACAGAAAGTCCCTCCAGAAGTGACAAATTCAAAACCGGTGTAGATATAGTTATTGAGAAGACAATACTGAATGAGTATCAGACTGATGTTAACTTTGGGAGACTCCCTGCTGTCATGGTGAAATTGGACTTGTGCTGGATGACAAGGCCTGAATCTGATCAAGGAGGTTATTTTGTTATCAAGGGTGCTGAGAAGGTCAGACTAAATGAACTTTGCAATATAGCTGTCATTTCTCAAAATGTTGGTGATTTCCTCTTATAATTAAAAGTATTATTACAATTGTTTCACATTTTATAACTAGTTAAATACATAAAATTAGATTATCCGAAATAACCTATAACATCTTTTACTAAACTAATACATAACCCGTGCATATTTCTAGTTTATTTCAAAGATTTTGAATGTGCACATTTCTAGCTTATTTAGTTTCTCCTAATTTAGACATCGAAAATTTGGACCGACTTGGCTTCAAGACTTGAACACAGCAACTACACATAATATGTTTACTTTAGGAGTTGAAATTTGGAGAATATTGAAATATGTACTCTGGCAATAACTACTGATAAATTTTAATTGAAACAATTCGCTAAATATGATATGTTTACATGAAATATGAAACTTATTAACTAGAAATATGCATTCATAGTGATTGTGGCAATAATTACTAATAAATGTTCATTTACTTATCCATAGTCGTGTATTTTCCAATTTATAATTAATTTTTTGATTTTGCAAAGTTTATAAGCAATTATAGGCTTGTTGAGATTTTAATTTAGAAAATATTAATTATTCAACATTCGAGGATTAATGAAATTTATTTCTTATTTTCATTTTCTTTTCTTTACTTGCTGGTTCTCCTTTTTTTCTACTACATGCCATAAGTTGTTAGGGAGATGAGGAATAAGTATTTTATATTATAAGATTATTTTCCAGATCAATAGTAACAACTCAAACACTAAAGGATTTTGTATAATAGAGTGGAAATATAATTTAAGCAACACAAAGAGGTACATGGAGAAAATGAACTTTAAACATCAAAAGATGACAAGGGAGATATAAGGGCGGTGCAATGTAGTCTCATTTTCAGCTACAATTCTACTTTTCAGTTGCTACGTCATCAACCATATTTTCAGCCACAACACCTATAATGCAGTCCCAAAATTCAGTTACAATTCAATTATTTCCATTTCATCAAATTTTTTCAACTATTCTCAAATTTCATATATTTTTTAAATTGCGAAATTTAGAAAGTGAAAAATAAATTACTAAAAATTGAAATTGACTTAATTAAAATTCAAAAATTTGAAAATTACATGATTAAATACCAAAAATTATATAATTTGAATACCGAAAATAACATAATTTAAATTCATAAATATTATATAATTTAAGATAGATCCAAAACTCAATTATTGGAACGCGACCAAATCTCTTCGATCATATCATGTTGGAGTTGGGCGTGTGCCGCGTGTACACATAATTCTTGAAGGTATAATTTTTCAATATGAAAGATGGCATAAACAGAAGTACTCTGTAAACCTCAAATTACTGGGAGAAGGATGACTAACTTGACATTCAACTACTGTTCACGTCATTATTGATTTATTTGTGTTTTTTAAATTAACATTAGTTTTGATCTAATACATAACCAACAAGTTGTTTGCTCCAAAGTCATTTATATATTTTTTCAGCTAAGCCCAACTTTAGGCCCATTAGAATAATAATATAGGCCCAAATATAAAGCCCGTATGCTTCCAGATCATTACATCTACTTGATATTATCCAAACAAGTAAAAAAATCTTATAAATTAAAATAAATGTACATGGTGTACACCCACTCTTCCCTTATTAAATGAAATAAATTACAAACAACAGATTTACCAATCAGGAACCAAAATCAGCACATTGCATTATTATTTAGTATTGCTCCAGAAACCAAACAACTTAAGCAAGAAACTCTCGCCAGATTTAACCATGTGAGAGAAAATGAAAACTGGGAACATCAATCCTTTCAACATGATTTTGGACCACTTCATCTTTTCCAGGTTCTCTCCAAGCTATCTACACTACATCGTTAATGATTCTCACAGCGGTTTAGAATCTCTGTCCGATAACATATTGCTCTTCAATTTTCACATTTTCGCAAACACGTTAATATGGCAACTCATTGTGATATAGCATTGAAAATAAAAAGTTGAAATGTTATAAAAAAACTTTACTGTTGAGATTAGATATGCATTTGTACATTTGTAGATCTATCGCAATTCCTTTTCTTCGACAATTTTCTGGTATTCAAGTGCTCAAGTGCTCAATTTCCAAATCCAAGGGGTCAATACCACAAAACATCAAATTTTAGGGACTAAAAATACAATTTACCATCTCTCCTTTTTTCAAAAAGAAAATAAAGAAATAGCGTTGGCGCTCATTTTCCATGAAGGTACACGCATTGATGCGGTGGTGACACGTTGGAGCCGAATCTCACCAGGTGGTACATACCATGCATGCACATCGACGATTCTTCTCTAAACTCCCAATTTTCATTCTAAATATATTTGCTACATCGATTCATCAGTTTCGTGAATTGTTCCATTTCATATAGCTAATAAAATGAAAACCCTAATCGAAGAGAAATTCTCGAATTTCTATGAGAAATGGATGGCGGAGCTCGAAGGTCTCCTCGAGCTCCTCCTCGTCGTGGCGAAGGACCCACCGCAGGGATCCGGCTGCGCCGCCGCAATTGGGAAGCTCACGGCCCACCACAAAGAGTACTACAAGTTCAAATGGGCCGCAGCCCACGACGACGTGCTGGCCTTCTTCAGCGGCCCAGTTTGGCTGAGCCCACTCGAGAAGGCCCATCTCTGGATCACCGGGTGGAAGCCGTCCGCGGCGTTCCGGTTGCTGCGGGTGGCTGGCAGCGGCAGCAGCTTAATGGAGGAGCAGGTGAGGAAGTTTTTTTTTCTTTTTTTGAGTTAGCAACTCACGCCACACACTGACGCAAATTGTGACTCAAATCCGAACCTAACCTAGAAAAAACGTCTTGTCAATAAAATATTTAGAAATTACTATTTTTGTAAATATTGTACCCACCCCTTAACCCCTTTAATCCTTTTCCTTTTTAAGTTGCGAAATAGCACGGAGAATCGATTTTTAAATGATTGTTTTGTTACTTTTATTGAGAGAAAATATATTTCTACACATTCACATTCCCGATGACGAGATCGTCTATCGATTTCAGCAAACGCGAAAAAAAAAAGATGATTATGTAATTTTCTTTAGTAATTTGAAGATATCATGATGTGCTACTTTTAATATTACACATTTTCTATGTGCATGAAAAGTTAAGTATTCGTCGCATCTTGGAACACAAAATTTTGGCTTTGCCACTGGCCACTTTTACCAATTTAGCTGCGCTTTCCTCCTCTAGCAGGCGAGGAAAATCGAGGCGCTGCGGGTGAGGATGAAGGCGGAGGAGGAGAGGGTGGAGAGGGAGATGGAGCGGCTGCAGGTGGCGGTGGCGGACAGGAACGTGGTGGAGCTGGTGAGGCTGGGGAGGCGGGGAGGCGCTGCTGTGGCGGTGGTAGGGGGGTTTTTGGGGGGGTTGGAGAGGGTGATGAAAATGGCGGATTGTGCGAGGCTCAAGACGTTGAAAGGGTTGTTAGAGATTTTGAGCCCCATGCAGAGTGTGGAGTTCTTGGCTACGAAAACCTTGTTTCAAATTAGGATTAGGAAATTGGGGATGATTGAGAGGAGTGTCTTGGTTTCGTGAACGATTGGAAACTATGTGATTAATGAAAAATGTCAAGATTTAGGGTTTTTGATCAGTCAGATAATATTTTATACTATATCATAATGTGTTGTGTAGCGGTGCAAATGGTATTATGAATATTTGAGTGATATACGAATCGACGTTAATATAAGATAATGAAATTTAGTGCAAATTTTCTATTAGTTATGAAATTTACAAGTACTAAAAAAAAAAAAAAACACATGTATACACAAGTTCAGTTTTGTGTCGGATTATTTGTCATATAAATATATATATTCTCAGACTACAGTGTCGTATGATGAGTAAATTAGATCTGTTGACAGATCCTGACTCCGTTGTCTTCTAATATCGGATTTGGTAGGGTCGTAGAAATGGAGGTAAAAAATTTTTTTATTTTTTTTTGAAACAAAACCAGAAACTTATGTTATTAAATCTGGACGAACAATGTCAGAAAGCCAAGTGGGACAAGTCCCCGACCATGTGACTTTCGAAGAAATATTACGAGCAGAATGCGCTAAACAATGTGCGGCCCGATTGGCACTCCGATAAATATGAAAAACCCCCACTAACAAAAATTTTCTTGCCATCTGCATGATATCTGCAAGCTCCTCCGGAAGAAAACAGCACGCTTCCTCTTCGTCGGCCATGATGCGTGCAGCAAGAAGCGAATCTGTATAAACTTCGAGTGGCACTATCTGTTGTTCCATTGCGAACATGATCCCATCCACTATGGCCATCACCTCGGCAATCATGACATTGGAACGGGCCTGTGTTCGTCGGGACAGCGCACAAATAAACTGTCCATGGCCGTCTCGAATAATCGCACCCACGCCGTAAGCATTTGTGTCTGGACTGAACAGCACATCAACGTCCATACGAAAACGCCCCATCGTTGGTTTACTCCATTTTTTCTCCCCACATTGGACTCCAAGGTCAGGACGTGACCTAAAGGTCCACAATGTTCGACGATTCGCTTCCCACATCTGACGGCACTCCTCCGCATGTGGCCGTCTAACTGCCTCCTTGTCACCATGAGTTAAGCTGCACACATAGCCCTAAATCTGCCACGCCAAAGAATACCACACTTCATAGTCCTCTGCACCCCATCTCCTACGCACCGCCTTTGCTATCTCAGCCGCCTCCACCATATCACCATCTTTGAGCACCTCCTAGAAGCCACTAGCTTTCCAGATAGCCTTTACTCGCGGGCAAAAAAACATGGCGTGCGTAGATGAATCCCATCGATCCCTACACAGGCCACAGATACCCGAAGCCGGGACGTGATGAGCTCGCAGATTACCCGAAGTAGGAATAAGATTACGAAACAAGCGCCCCAGAAAGACTTTTGCTCTTGGAACGATAGAAAGATTCCAAACGTGTTTTCCCCACCAAGCCGTCTCTTGCACACTTG
>JAYDZE010287945.1:0-18981 GCA_034509125.1 Monilaria moniliformis
TCATACACTACAGTATAGACTACAGTTTTCACGCACCCGTAGTCTATTGGAAAAAAATACGCTCATAGACTACGGTTGGTCCTAAAAACTGTAGTCTATGACAAAACACTACGGTTTATTCAAAAAACTGTAGTCTATGCAGTGTAGTTTATGAGCATATTTATTGTAGTGTGTGGAGATAGAAAATGGTGCCGGCCACATAGAGGAGTATATCGGATTGATGTGGATGTTCTTTTCAACAAGGAAGAATGCAAGTTCGGGGTGGGGATAATCATTAGGGACTGGAATGTTACTCTGGTCGCCGCAATGTCTGAACGGAAACAACCAAGGTCTAACGTGATGATCGCCGAAATCCTAGCCATTGTGGTCGGAATAACCTTGTGTTGGAACAACAGGTTAAGCCAATCGAGATCTACACAGACTCCCTCTTAGCGGCAACAACTATGGAAGATGAAGACAAGGACGTCGAGTTCTTACCAGATGATATAGCAGACATTCTACAAGCAGCAAGAGATAATATCTTAATAGGAGTACGTCATATGTATCGTACAGGAAATCAAGCGGCACATTGTCTCGCGCAATTCGTTGCAACTCTGTCCTCTAAGGTTGTTTGGTGGTCTGAGTTTCCGCCATGGTTGTTGGATATTGTTCGCTTTGATAATTAATGGAATTTCCTTTTTCAAAAAAAAAAAGAAAATAGTCACGTTAAGATAGTAAAAAATAAAAATAGTTACTAAAGTAAAAAGGAATAACAAAATCATTTCTACTATTATTTATAGTAATTTTGGAAGCTATATTTCATTATTTATATGTATATCAGTAGAAAATCAGCACTCCATATATTGGACTGATTTAAACTTACGTTTTTGGACATATTAAGTTTGCAAAAAAAAAAAAGCAAATCATCCTTCAAAAAAAGGCGTGGTTTTTAGTATTGCTGTTCTTATAATGTTTTCATTGCTAATTTGTTGGTAGTAGTTATTAGAATAATTCATATAATCAAACAATACCAAATTCACAAATTATGTAATTGGTAAAATTAATAATGTCAATAATAATATTGAAAATATTTAAATATTATAATTAAAATAACTGCATATGAAAAACACTAATATAGGCCACATATTGTAGTGCTAACCGTAAATATCTAACTCTAATATTACTTTAACAGATATCTATTATTAGGGCTTATATTGAATATTACATTAAGGTTAATTAACCAACTTTTGTTAGCGAATCCGTTGTAGCAGTAATAGAATTTATGTGGTCGGTTGATTTGGTGAATGGAACGATAAGATTGATAGAATAGAATAAAATTGTATTATTTGAATTGTTTAATTTTATGTTTAGATTGATTTATTATGGTATAGGATAAATTAAAGGATTATGATTAAGATATAAAAAAATTAAGAAAAAAATAGAACTCTTTTTTTATAGTCATGCAAAAATGCATAAATTAAGAACAAACAAAATCAATAAGGGCTCGTTTGTTTGTCAAAAAAATAATGTTGTTGGATAATATGATTCATAGAAATATGATTCTCGATAAATTACTTATCATGTACTTGAAAATATGAAGGAAAACTATTAGGATTCTGGACTTCTATTGATTAATTAAATTTAATTAAAAAAATTGAATAATTAATTTATTAAAGTAAGCTTTTTTTAATTAAATTAATAATAATAATAAGATACTATAACATAAAGTATGATTTATAATTATTAAAATTACATAAAAAAATTCTCAATAAGTTATTAATTGATATCATATAATAACAATAATAATAAATAATAAAATCATATCAATTATAATAATAATAACTATAATAATTATTATAGTTTTTATTTTAATAAAATGATACAAAATAATATTAAGTGTCTAAATATGTAAGAATCCTGAAACTAGAAATAAAAATACCTAAAAATAGTTAAAGAAATAAGAATTCTAAAGAGTTACACTATTTTTTTATCATCAAGATTCTTAATTATTACTTTACTTTTTGGATTAAAAAAAAATCAAACAAACACATGAATTTAATAAATTAAAATTAGATTATTTTTTCAAAGCAAAATCTTGCCAAACAAACAAGCCCTAATAGTTTTTGTGCGAGTATTTTGAAAATTTTTATATTATAGATTAGATGATGATTAAATAATCACACCAACTTTCAGTTGACAAAATAATCATCCAATGGGACGATTAGTTAGGTGCAGACGACGGGTTTAATCATGCAAACCAAATATTTGATTAAGTATCATATCTTATTATTCAAATCAATCTTCTCCATGCAAATTCGCTTAATCTACGTGCAAACTCTTTCAATATGGACTATTATTATCACAAAGTTTGCTAGAATATATCAAATCGCATCAAATTAACATGCCAAGAGTAATCTTAATTAGAAGTTAGAAGTTATATCCATGTCATAAACAGTGAGCTATAAAAGTAACTAAACGCAACTCAAATTAATGAGTACAGCATTTTCTGGATATATCTTCTAACAGTGGCCGCCGGGAAAAGGTAAGCTGCAAGAATGCATGCATATATATAAGCACATCATCATATTAGCATTTAGCAACAAAGATATACATACAACCAATACATGTGTGTGCGATCGCAAAATATGCAATTTTCTTATTAAATCGGGAGGATATATATATCGATAGCCCATATAATCATTTTTTTCCTTCAATTTTTGATTTATTATGTTTCTGTATTATTTTAGATTATTAATATAACTCAATAATCCAATAAGGTTTATTTTTATTTTTGTTTTTATTTTGTGGTTTATTTTATAAAAAAAAATGAAAGTGTGACCACCTAAAAAATGAGATAGAGCATCACAAATGGTCATCAATCCCGACCTTAATTAAATACATGACTAATTTCCAATATACATTATAAATACTCAAAGACACGTGGTTTTCGTATATTCCGAACTTGATAAAATATTTCGAAACTAAGAAAAGCTTAATTAATATAGAGATAATATAATAAGATAACAATATTAACATTGAAAGTGGGAATCAATTTTTTTTGAATGATAATATATTCATCTCACTTTTTTTTATTATACTAAAGAGATCAGAGATGGAATAAATTAAAATATCATTCCTTAAATATAATATTATACCTTGCCCAAGGAAAAATATACCACCCCATATATGACAATTAGGGTTTATATAACCCTTTCTTATACCTCAAAGCAGACGCACCCTAGCAGTAGATTCATACATACAAGAAGCATACATACGTACCCCAGCTTGAGAGCAGTATCGGAGACGCTCCTGTCCTCTTCCGGACAGCGGCCGCCAAAGCCATAGGAGTTGGTGATGGACTCAACTGAACTTCCTTGCTCCATTGTGTTTCTTGTGTTCTGCACACACTCGATTATTCAACAGCTACCGGTAAGAAACTCAGAGACGAGATCCTCTATTCTAAAATCGTGTTTAATTAACCTCGTTGACAAGTCAACATTAATTGGGAATAGGAGACTAAACACGATTGTGGAATAGAGGATCCCGTCCATAAAAATAAGACAACTAGCTAGCGTGTCTGCGGGTGGTATGTATATACCTCAGCTTGCTGTCTCAGCATCGCGTTTTCTTCCGCCAGTTCTATTTCCTGCATTCTTGAAAAATGATTAGAATTCATGTATGATATATGATCAACTAATTAAGGAAATATATATATGACATGAAAAAAGACATGTAGGTTTAGTTTGGAACGTGCCCTCGTCTTCAGCTTGTTGATCTCGCTCATAAGCTTGTCATTCTGCAATCCAAATGCGGCAACACTAAGTTTGCCATTTCAAGAAAAGAAAAAAAGACACACTAATTAGCACGAAGCTGAACCTTCTTTTTAGCAACGCGGCCCAATGCTGACTCCACCACTCTCTCCAGCCTGGCCAGTTCATTCATGCCGAGCCCTTGAAGCTCTTCTCCATGAAGTTGCCTACAAAAAAGGGGGGCTTTCAGTTTTAAACTCGTAACAGTGGCGAATCCGGAACATATTTTGCGGGACGGGTTGCTTATATAATTCAGTGGCGGATCCCAAAACGACGTGTTTTTCTTCTTAAAAAAAGAATTGCAGATCGGGAGCGGTCATTGCGTTTCCGGCCGACCCCACCCTCCTGGCGGTCGGAGGGTCAGCCGACCCCTCCACCCCTAAATCCGCCACTGAGTCATAGTAATAAATGGAAGTACGTAAGCACGGCCACGAGTTAACGTGTTAATACTTGAATTCGAGAGTCAAGGCCATGAATTCCTTGCTGATCGCATCATTGTTGTCACCTCCCGCCTGAAAATGTGAGTAAGTGAAAACACAGACTCACAAAATGATGAATGTCAATGTAACTAGAAAACCTGATATTATTACAAATTGAGTTTAATTAATTACCTGATTGAGGAGACTTTGCCGGAATCGGTTGCTACCCTCTGTTTGCAGCTTAAGCCTTTGGATGATTTGCATCATGCTTCAAAATCGAAACAGCCAATTATGAAATACTTGCACTTCATCCATATACATGCACATATATACGTATATACTTTAATACCTGAGTCAAATATGACCAAAAATGCATGAAAATATTGCCATAATTTACAGCAGAATTAGAAGATCATAAAATTAATTAAAGATGTATTTTGAGTGATTCATAATCCTTGGCAGCTCACGTCCGTTCTCATACAAAATGATCTTCTAACACTAAACTCCAGACTGCTTGACATTATCAACTTATATCCTAAAATATTGAAAATACTTTTTTAAATCATGAACCATCGATTTTGGATCAATTATGCCCCAATCCATTTTCCTGCTCCGATTGTTGACGTGGCTCTCCGATTGTCAAGGTATATTTACAAAATAATATTTCCTATAGTACAATATATAATTTCTAAAAACAATGCTATATACACCATAGCAACCCAGCAAGCCATGTTAATTTTTCAAAGCCAAAAATTTGGAAAAAGTACACACAATTGATACAAAATCGATAGTTCATGATTTGATAGTACCGAAATAATTTGGGGTTCAAAGTTACATTTATCGGTAAATAAAACATCCATGCTATGATAGAAAACATAATTGAATATTCGATTTCACTATATAACATATATAACGAGAGTTCATCCTATTTACAACTAATTAACCATTAAAATTCACGCATGATATGATAAGTAGACCACACTCTCCACACTAATAGATATTTTCAACTTCCCACAACACTTATTCATGTTCAACTCTATTTATTTATCCCAACAAATTATCTATAGCATCTTTATTAGTCGTCATGGTTACATCTCAAGCCACGGATCCTTAATTTCCTCATACTTTTCGAACTAAACTTAGTCTCAGTTTAGAAACTTGTTAGCATGCTAGTCTTATGAAATATTCAGTTGCTGTTTTTAGGCAGGTAAAGACAATGATGGATATGTAACTTTATTACTTTTACATACAAATGTGCAACTTAATTTTATTTAGATATCCTTCAAAGCTAGCCCACCCCTAATTTTTTCTTCTTAGTTCTTAGAATTTTAATGGTATGCGGAAATTATTTCTTCCCGATGCCAGTGAGAGAAGGTATAGAAAGCAGGATAAGGTTATAATTACAATCTTGTAACATAGTTGTTTTCTACGACTGTCATTAAAACCTGTAGAAGCTGTAGAAAGAAAGAAAGAAAAAAAAAAAGCCACGAGGAGAACGACCTTATTGTCTTGAAAAGAAAAAAGAACAATAAATCAATAAAAATCAATAAAATAGTATAGCTCCCCCTATTAGCATTTTCTGGCTCTGCCCCTCCCTTGCCTATATCCTTAGAAATTGACACAAGTAAGCAAATATTATATATAGGTATGCCAAAAAAAGTAATTACAAGAATAGACATTTTTATAATAATGAGAGATGAAGCTTGAGATATATTTTTTTGTTGCGGCTAACCATGGACAAGATATATTGTGTTGTTTCTAAATGAATAAATGAAGTGAGGGGTAATTTATAATTATAATTGAAGGGTGTGAACGTCTAGATAATACATGTCATTGAAAATGAGATCAAATCCGAACCATTAAATATAATATTTGAAAATGTTAACGTTGGAACCATCAGTTATGGCAGAGGAGATCGGTTCCAACGTTAACAATATTTAAATAATCCTTAAAATTTGACAGTTATTTACTGCATTACCATAATCCTCAACCCTTATGGTTGTCGTTTAATACAGTTTAGCGCTTATCATTCTTTAAAAAGAATGAATAAACTGGAACACATCGGTTTGAGACTTAGAACTAAACCCACATGAGCTATTAGGGTTAGGAACCGATCCGAAAGGTCAACGAGTCCGGAACCATTGATCTATAGACTAGTTTAGGGTCAAGAGAACGATCTAATGGATACATATGGATGACAAAGGTCATAAAAAAAAATTAGCCGCTATGGCATCTTCTTAAGATGACTAAGTTGGATCGGAAAGACCAAATACATTTTCTATCAGAAATATTAAAAATAGCGTGGAAATAAATATTAAGATAATATTCAAGACGACATCGATAAAGATATATAGAATCGGAAAATGGGGTGTACATTGATGTCGTTTCGACCTTCTTCACAATCAGCTTAATCCTATATTTTAGGACATTTTCGTGTGACACAAAAACAATGTCGTTTTATTAATAATCAATTATAAATAATATTTCTTAACCTTTTATTGCTTATTTCTCTCATTTTTATTTTCAATTAATAACTGAAAATAGTTGCTTATCTTGATAAGACTCACGAAGGTAAGACTCATATTTCTCCTTATAACCTTTTACATTGAGAATAATGGTTTTCAGAAGAAGAAAAAGATTGAGCTTTTTCCAAAGCAAGTTATGCCGTTTCCGTTCCCATATTAATTATTGAATAACTTATTAATTATAGGCATGCTCTTCTTGATTTGTTAGGATATCATCTTTCTATATAGGGTGTGTAGATTCCTTTGTACTTGCAACACTTTACTCTATAGACTAATATTCTAATCATACTCTAGACCCCCAAAAAAGAAATCGTATAGTAAATGAACTAATGAAAGCACTTAGCATACAAATATTTTCCAAGCTTAACATTCCTTGACACCAAATTAATGGTTAATGTGAAACTTAACAAAGTAATTTCTTCTTTTTAGATGAGCATAATATATATACATTCT
This sequence comes from Monilaria moniliformis, assembly GCA_034509125.1. Classification (NCBI taxonomy): domain Eukaryota; kingdom Viridiplantae; phylum Streptophyta; class Magnoliopsida; order Caryophyllales; family Aizoaceae; genus Monilaria; species Monilaria moniliformis. Next base: position 7,186 of record JAYDZE010287945.1, read on the forward strand.
ATAAATAAGTATTTTTCCTATAAGCTCAGGTAATTATAAGAATCAAAATTTAGACTAGCCTATTTAGGTAGTGCGGCCACCAACTTAGTTTTAATAATATTTAGCCAATTTTTGCATTTTCAAACAAATATATCTTGAGATAATTTCGAGTCAATATAGATAATTGTTGCATTAGCCATTACTTTTAACAATTTCCTCTATTTCGAATTTTATAATTTCTCTCTCTATTCTTCATTCTCGTCAAACCAAACCAAAACCCTAGTTTCTTCCTGCCATTGCCTTTCTCACCTGCCAGCGCCGCCAAATCCCCCCTCGCCATACGTTGTACATTGCGCCAGCTTTCCAGATCCACACGCCAGTCTTTCTCCTCTGCGTCAACTTTCCAGATCCAATCGCACGCTAGCCTTTCTCATCCGCCGCCGCGCCTCATCACAGATCCGCTATTCACTGACGATCCACCGCAGTCGCCCTCATTCCAAACCTTAGGTCGCACCACCGCCGACTCAAGGCAGCGCCTTCCTCACTAGTCGTCGCAGTCGGATTTGCCGCGCCTCCTCTGAGCCATTGTCACCCCCAAGGCCGCTACAGGAGGCGCTTTCCAAGCCGCGTCCTTATTCCAAACCCTAGGTCGCGTTGCTGCCTAGGGTTCCACGTTGTTGAGCGACGCAACGTTCCCATTCTCGGTGATGACGAGGTCGACATTGATTTGTTGCACCATATTCCAATTTCATTTTGTTGCACCATGTAGATTCCATTTGAAAATGACATTGATTGTTTTAGTTGTTATCAATGATGTTTCTTTCTTAGTGGTTGTTGACATGTTGTACATTTGATTGATATTATTTGTCGCTACTATTTATTTTGAAATTTAATGTTAATTCATGTCACTGGTGCTTTTGTGTTGATTTTTCTGAGTAATTTGATGTTTGTTGGAGCTGCTTCGAAATTCTTATCAAGAAACATGAATGCAGTGAAATTCTGCAATTGTGTTTTTCTCCAATTATCTGGAAATCACTAATAAAATTGTCAAGAAGATGTACAATCGGGTTTCCAATTTCAGTTTGAATGGGCTATTCGAACCATGTGTACCAAAGTCTTGCGAACCCAGGCTTGCTTTGTGCGTCCTGTTTTGGTACGTGTGGTTCGAATATGAGATTTGAAGAACTCGTACCAAAGTTTCACGTGCCCGGGCTTGGCTTTGTGTGTCCTACTTTGGTACGCGTGATTCAAATTTTCATATTTGAACCATGTGTACCGAAGTCTCGTGTCCTAACTTGGTATGCGTGGTTCAAATTTCTATATTCGAACCAAGCGTACCAAAGTCTTGCGCGACCAGGCTTAGCTTTGCGCATCCTGCTTTGGTATGCGTGGTTCGAATTTCCATATTCGAACCATGCGTACAAAAGTCACACGTCCAGCTTTGGCTTTGTGTGCCATGTCTTGGTACGCGTGGTTCGTATTTTCGTATTCGAACCACGCCTGCCAAAGTCTTGTCCTTCCGGGCTTGGCTTTGAACGCCCTTCTTTGATACGCGTAGTTCGGATATAGAAATTCGAACCACGCATTACCAAAGTGTTGAAAATACATTCTAAATCTAGAAAGCACAAGTGAAAAAAGATGATTTATATGGTGAAGATGATCGAAAATCTTATCACCGGAGTGAAATAAATGAACGGCCGTAGGGAGTGAGAGCATAATTCTATTGCAGGCAAAAGCTCCGGCGGTAGCCGAACAATGTTGAAGAGAGAGATAAAACAAATAGTGAAAGAAAAACGTTTGACTTAAATGGAGGGCATTTATATCTCTTTACCTCAAATTTAGATATATATTGTGAAAATAAAATTGATGACCAATTCTTTTCTTTTTTTACTAACTAAAACTAAAAGCGCTAGTTTGCACTATTACCACTAATTATATTCCCAATTCAGCTTTTAACAAGTTTTTTTTCAAGAAAATTATAATTACATAAAAAAACATCACATAGACAATCACAGACTAATTAGTGAAGAGAAACATGTATTAACGCAACAAAAGTACAGTAGAAAATAGAGAAAAAGACCATCTGATCTAAAAGAAAACAATTTTAGTGTATTCACTTTATATCGTACGAAGATGCGGTAAAGAGGCACTGACTAGGATTCTTAATGATGAACCCATATATGCCATAAAATCACAAATACAAATTGTACTAATTTATTTAGAAAGAAATAACAAGACGAGATCTAGTTATTATATCCCCCCTCTCTCAAAAGCAGCATTACTATTCGAGAGAGGGAAATAATTTAAGAAAAACAGCATTACTATTCAAAATGAGAACATGTGATAATAGCAAATAATCCCGACATTCTTGTCATAAACCCAAAAAATTATGAATTATAAATCCAATGTGAGAATTTAAAGATTTTAAAAAGTATTTTTAACCGAGAAGAAGCTTAGGCATTGGTAAAACACACGATCCATCACCACCTCAAGATACATATCTGTCTTTGCGCGTCGGTGGGGTATATATAAGTACTTGTGTGTGTGTGTGTGTGTGTGTGTGTGTGAGAGAGAGAGAGAGAGAAGAGAGAACCTGGAGCTGGAGTAGTCGAAGACCTTGCCGGTGGCCGAGAAAACAATGAGAGCAATCTCAGCATCGCAGAGAGTGGCGAGTTCTTGAGCTTTCTTGAAAAGCCCTCTTCTCCTCTTGGAAAAAGTCACCTGCCTTGATGTCAAGTTATCGATCTTCTTTATCTGAATCTTTTGCCTCACCATCTTCCTACAACCCATAGCAATTAGCAAAAAAATTATAATTCCGAGCTAGAGAGAGAGAGAGAGAGAGAGCTCCGAGACGTGGAGTTTTGACAAAACAATACATGGTAAACAGCAACCCAAAAATCTTCAAGTACAACACAAAATCTGAAAGCAGAAACCCTTCTTCCCAAAAATTGAACAGAAAAGGATAGCACACGCAAGGCAACATTTTTTACAAATTCAGAAAAGAAAAAAAAAACAAGATATATTTTTATTTATGTATATAAAAATAGGGAGACCAGCAACAGAATGATTCTATATTTGCATAGAAAGTGAAAAATGGAAGGTTTCAAAATCAGTTGGGCTTTGCTAATTCGGGGGAAAAAATGACATCACCTGCAGAAGAGGAAGCCAAACTGCCAAAGCCACCAACCCTAGAGAGAGAAACAAGAGAGAGAGAGAGAGAGAGAGAGAGAGAGAGAGAGAGAGAAAAGCAAGGCGAATCTGATTATCAAAATTTGTAAAGCTTATAAAAGACAGTGGGATTGAACGAAAGGGTGGGCTGAGCTAGAAATGTAAGGGAGCTCGAGCGTGACTTACAAAGTGAAGTTTAAAAATTCTTCAAATTTTGTGAAAATGTTTATTTTTCGAGGATGATATCGCAGTGTTATATAATTCAAATTTACTGTTTCTCCAATTTTATTATTTTTATCATACTCGAATTATTAATCATTTGATGAAAACATGTGTCAAATTATACATAATTATTAATTATAATCAAATACACAAATTGTGGATTTTTTTTTTAAATCTCAAACTATATATAATTACAATTAAATATTTAAATTATCACAACGCCAACAAAAATATCTTAATATTCAATTTTCGATCATTGACAAATTACGCGTCCGTCAGACGCATACCTGAAATTCAACACACGTATTTATTAAAAATGAATAGCCTAAATTTTAAAAGGGAAAATTGTCTTTTATCATAACTTTTCATTGATTTCTAGTCAATCCCATAATTTTTGAATATGGAACATAAAATCATAACTTTTGACATTTTCTCAATTATCCCACAGATTAAAATTCCGATGAAATTGGTGGTGACGTGTTAGCCAGAATTTCCGACGTGGAAAAAACGTTTGTTCTTCAAAACGATATTGTTGAGATAATTGTCATTTGAATAATAACTTTTCGTTGACTAGAAATCAACGAAAAATTATAATTTAAATGGCAATTATTCCAATTTAACATTAATAATAATTAATGAGCCACGTAATGTTTCATTAATGGAAATCAAGTTTTGGTGCATTTTTATTAGTTTTATGGTAACTTGGATATTTAATTTTAATTATGTATAGTTTATAATGTTTTCATTAAAATTCAATAGTTTGAATATTTAATTATAATTTTATCTAATTCGAAATTTTTTTTTTGTTTAGGTCAATAGTTTGATAATTAACCTAGAATCTTTATAACAGTTTATATGATATTATAATTTCAAATGTTTATTTATTAAATAAAAGATATACTCCCCACACCCATAAAAATATGAAAAAGAAAATTGGGCATAGATTTTAAGAAATTTGGTGTTGTTTGTATTGTGAATTAAAAAAAGATCTCATTTTAGAGATATTATTGTATAAAATGATTGTAAATAAATTATGATTATAGGGATATTACGATAACAATTTGAGATAGAATAATTTATAAAAAATGTTTATATTTTTATGAGACAAACGTAAAAAATTATTCATATTCCTACGGAATAGAGTGAGTATAACATTTACCATTAAACTTCACTTTCTTTAAAAGTTGGTATGAGTGTTTTACATTTTGCCCAACAAATGGACAGGAAAACATACACATGACATGGGTGTTTGTGAGGATAATTAATTGTTTAATTAAAGTTTGGTATTTTTTAAGTGCGTTATTAGTTTTATAATTTAGATGAGTTAAATAAATTAGTGGATCATGAGACCCACTTACAAAAATAATAAAACAAAAAATGGCATTTAATGATGGACATCCCAAAATAGCAAAACGAGCACTTAATCGCGGAACTCACTTACCAAAAATAATAAAAATAAAAAGTGATATCTAATGATAGACATCCCAAGATAGCAAAATAAGACAATTAATGGTAGACAAATGAAGTATACTTTATGCAACCAATGCGTACTTACACAACAAAAAACAATAAAAAAATTATTAACTCATGCTATAAAAAAATATACAATTTAACAACAAAACAATCGCAAGATTGCAATTCTTGTTTCGAAGCAACTTTTATATTAGTGAGAAAATCAACAATAATAGTATTATTTTATTGTATAGCCCCACATGTACCAAAACACAAATAGTTCTATAGCAACATGTATTTTTTTATTAATTATGTAACACATGCTTTTCTTTTTTCTGAAATGAATTTACCTAATCAAGTAAATGTGGATTTATTATATTTTTTTCAGACAAAGTTGGAGTAACGGAAGAAGTATAAAATTGATATTTTATGAATTCAGCCACTAAAATTATACTTTTTTTATAATGAAAGCGAGTACTACCTAACATTAATTGACAAGGTGGAGAGTTATGGTTATGAGAATTTAATTAGCAAGTTGGGTGAAAGAAAAGTCATATGCTACATAGGGATATGATGCATTCACATCCCCAAATGTTTTCAACTAATTTTTTTCTCCGCACACCACTATTTTCCCTCCCATTCTGGATCAGTTTTTGCATAATTCCGGCGCGTTATGCTTGATTTGTCCGACGCCCAACAACGCCTGGTCGTTGGCCGCCGGATTACTCGTCCGCGGAAACTTGACCTCGAGTTGCCTCGTCTTCACCAATCAATTTGGTTGCGATGGAGTCAGCGACCAGAGAGGGTTGGGGGAGATAAGTAGTTTAAGAGCTTATAAACTCTTGAAAAATATTTGATAAAATAAATTTATAAAGTATAAAATTATAAGCTCAACATTTTATAAAATTCATAAAAAATAAGTCTTCAACCTCACTTATTTCATAAGATTATAAACAACATTTTTTACAAAATTAACTCTACATTAAATTATTATTTTCAATATACACACTTCTAATTTTTATTAGAAAAACATTATCATATAAAGTAAGCTCGAAAATAAAGTTAGCCAATCAAGTGTAGTGCATGTGATTAAGGTTTGTGCCGTACGAAATATAGAGAGGGGGGTGTACCTGGCAGACGATAATTTATGGCTGAATTTAAACGCCGTACCCAACATGTTCCCCTCTCTCTCTCTCTCTCTCTCTCTCTCTCTTAAATTTCTCGGTTGGGTAATTTTTTCTGTACGGACTCTCAAAATGCTCACTTCCCATTGGTAGTTAATCCTGCCCTCTATATCCATATTATTCCAGATTTTGTAATTTAGCTAGTGAGTAAGATTGAGTGACGCTCCACTCTTATCACAAAATACTTGTTTATTTATCAGAATAAGATAGACAGTGTTCGGTAAATAAGAGTAAGTCTAAGACAAGATTAAATAATAATCTGGACTATTAGGATTGTTTGTGGATTATTAAGGATTGTTCGGTACCCAAGATTCTTTAGCCGTGAAGTTCGATATTAAGGTAAGGGCTGGCCTTCAATCATTGTTCCCTAGCTAGAATTTAACTGAGGCAAGATTACTAATAATTTGGGCTAATCTAAAGTTTAATCAATTGTATCAAATACCTATTTTATGTTATCGTAGTTTTTAGTATTCTTTCTCAAATATCTAAAATGGATAAAACATATCACCTTATTTGTATTATTCATCTTGATTTTACTAATCACATCATTTCAAACATGCTTACCAAACACGCACTAAGTATTTTCGACTATTAAAATATATATACAGTAAGGAAATGATCAATTTTACTTCTTTACCATTTGGTTATTAAATTGAAAATAGAACAAATAATTTATAATGATGAAAAGCAATGGCGAACCTAGAGGGAGGCAGTGGGGGCACTGGGTACCACTGCAATATTTTTAAGAGTATTTTAGTAATTTCATAATTAATAATAAATAATTAAAACTTCGTCTGATATTATTGGTAGGTTGAAATGTGATATGAATTTCACATGTTGTAATTAGAAGTACATAATGCAATGTCCAATATTTGATTTGATGATTTTAACTCATTAGCCCATCGTTTTACCCTCGATCGCTATGTCACATAACCGCGGTGAATCGTCACAGTCATCAAGGTGCATCACACCCGCCACATGCACATCGCATATGATTGTAGTCTCAACGCGCGCCGTAACGAAGTCCTCTTGACATATTCCCAATATAAAAGATGAGCGTACAGATTTTGAAGATTCTAAGATATTGAAATTTTGATATTTTTTTATCAAGAAATTCAAAAATATGATAAATATTTTTGTCTTTAAATGACATTTAGTTAATGCTCCAATGAGAAAAGTCTTCTTTTCTATTTTGTCCTTTTTCTACCCATATAGGATTTATAAATGCTTGGTGGTTGTGGTTCATCATTTTGTTTCTTAAAATTTGTTCTCTCGTTTTCGAAGTTTCAAGGATTCTTTCTCCATGCTTTTTGGCTTTCTCTCGCTCTCAAAAATTGGGTTTGTTAATTGATTTTTGTTTTCAAGGTTGAGTTATTTATTGTACCATAAAAGAGTTAGCGGTTGAGACTTGAAAAGGATTTAACATCAACTCAAGAGAAAAAGGCAGGTTATGTTGAACTATATAATTTAATTAACAATAGCCCCGCATTGAATGCATTGAATGAATATCACGTACCCAATTTGGTTAGATTCTATTACATTTTCTTCTAGGGCTCAAGTTTTAGATATAACTTTAAATGTACACGCCTAAAAAATTATTCAAAATTATTCCCACTGCCCTTTTTTTTTTCTTTTTCTTTGAGGTATATTGTATTTGGAGATTGATGACCATAATTTGGATTGATATGTTGTCTATTCCAATGTACATAATTTTTGGACTTTTTCATCAGGATTAATATATTCTATTTGGAGACTGACAGACCATAATTTGGATCGATATACTGTTTATTTGAATGTACATACGTTTTTTTATTTTTTCATCAGAATTAATATATTCTATTTGGAGATTGATGGATCATATAATTTGGATCAATACACCGTGTATTCGAATGTGCACAAGCTTTTGATTTTCTCTTTTTTCATTTTCTTCACATATTGCAAGGTTTTAAAGGAACTAGCCACAAAAAGTTCCTATATAATTGAGCTAAAATAAATAGTTACACATATTTCTTGATTTGGTGATGGAAAAAACGATGGAGTTTGATTCCTAAATCTCTCTATTAGAATATATGAGGTTTCATTGTCGATGTTCCTAAAGAAACATAAATAGACATGTTAAGAAAAGGAACTAGAAGCCATGATTGTGTGACTTTTTGTCATTAGCAAGTTTACCTTAATCCAATATAACTCTTAAAATATGATCTTGCAAACTAGATATTAAATAGCAATGGATTCTGCAAGAAAGTATATGCATAATGGTTATCTTAATATTATGTATCCAAGTGTAACTTATCAACCAATTAATAACAGTATTTGTATTTTATATTTGGAGTTTTAAATTGCAATCAAAAAAATCTGTTAACAATTATCAAAGGGGGAAACCCTAATAAGGTTATTCTTATTGTTGATTCTGAAATTGAACTTAATATATATAAATAAATAAAATGAGAGAAGAAGGCGGAAGTGCTGACACAAAACACAAATGAGCAACATTTTAATTTTTTCCACTAGGCCAATGTACTTATTTCTTAATATTTTTTAAGATAATTAATTGTATGGATATTAAGCAAATGAGACCCCTCAAATTTCAAATTTTAGGCTAAATGAACCGTATGCAGGGAGCGACATAAGAATATAATTATTCTTATGTGATTAGTTATCATTAGAAAATGTGAATATTATTTTTAAAAAAAATACATTTTAATCATTTATCCTCTTATTATGAAGTGTCAATTATCACAAAAATAAGTGCTAATTATGCTGAAGAAAAGTGACAATATCAAATCTGTCTACACCGTACGGGCACCCTCACAAGTGTCCACCTTAGACACAAGTAGTGGTGTTCTCTGTCATTTAATTTTATTTACTTCTTTTAATAGCAATTAATTTATCCACCAACTAAAAAATCAAACTCAATTTTCTTTTCTCGTTTTTTTATTTATTTATTTGGATTTTACTTCTTTTAATAGCAATTAATTTATCCACCAACTAAATCCTTAAGCCCAATATGAAATCTTTGGTTGTATTATAACAGTCCGATTTCATTTATTTCTTTGAATTTAACTGATTGGAATATATATGAAAATCTTATATGTCGAGCTTATGTTAGTCTAGCTAGGTCGCGCCCGTAGTAAATTTAGATCGAACTGTTGGGCCTTAGGATTTATTTTAAAAAAATCTAATTTGGCTCAAATTGAATGTTGAGCGTTACTTTTTTTTTAAAAAAAAAAATAAAGAAAATAAGAGCGATTCTTTCAAAAAGTAAATAAATAAAAAGGGTTCTATACATATATAGCTCTTTTTTTAAGAGATGTACTATTTTACCTTTATACGTCCTGCTGTCCACATTTGCTTCGAGTCTTCGACCTCAAACTCTTCGACCAAGGATGGCTTCAATTTCATGGACCCTTTTTTAGCCGGTCATTACGAGGGCGTCTCGTTGGGCTTATAAGGTGTTTAGGAGCTTCAAATTTATAAATTTATGGGGTAACACTGTACGTATATTGAATTGGAAGCTATAGGCGTAAATTCGTACATTTATTAATATTCATAGTCTTATATTTAGATAAAGGGCTATATTGAATAAGGATTTAAGTATAGAATCACCCAAACATAGATTGGAATATTGGGCCAAGTTTTATAATAAAATTTTAGAGTTGAGTTGTTGGGCCTTATATGTAGTTTGGGCCCAATTTTATATATTTTTTTCTTAGAGGTCTATAGATGATGAAGCCTAATATATTACATATTTATTGTGTTTTTAGGGCCCATTTGGTACATATGATAGGATATGTCAAGATAGTTAAGTTACGATAGTATTTGAGATAAAATGCAGGATAAAAAATAAGATAAGAATTTAGTAGTATTGTTTGTTATGTAAGATACAAATCAGAATAAAAATAAATGAGGTTGTTAAGATTGTATACTAGATAAAGTGTAAAAAGACATTTTTACCCTTTTAAAATATGAATATATTTTAAATTTTGAATTTGAATATTTATCTCAATTATTACTTTACAAAACTATAGTAATGATTTATTAATTAATTATTAATACAATCCAATAAATTAATCAAGCAAAAAATGTGTAATTTATCAATTAATAGATTAGTAATTAAACTTAATTGAAGCTCAATGATTCAAAATTTTCTATTTTGAAAACAATCGACTAAATCTGTTTTGTGTATAAACCATTAATTAATATTAACTTACTAATTAATTAATTTGTTAATAAATGATTAATTATTGATCATTAATTAATGAAATTTTGGGGTTGTCTGCTTGTTGTCCATACAATCCACCATTTCCGGCCAAATCGGTGGCCGCAAACCATGCGCCACTCCATTTCAGGAGAAGAAGAACAGAGAAATGAGCACCAAAATGAAACTAAAAAACAACACAGCTCCAAAATTGAATCCACAAATTGAAATAAGAAAACCAAAAGAAGAAACCCACTGCCCAAATTGAAATCAGAAACAGATCGAAGAAGAACAAAAACAGTATTGAAATCAGAAACTCAACGAACAACTCGAAGAACGGAGTCAGCAAATTTTGGGGAAAAATATAGGCCCAAATTTGCCAAAATCATCATAGCCCCTAATCGAACAACAAATGAGAAATCCACTGCCCAGATCGAAACCAGAAACCAAATGAAGAACAACAAAAACAGAATCAAATCAGAAACCCAACGAATAAATCCAAGAACGGTGTTGGCAAAGTTTGGGGGGAAAAAGAGGCTCAGATCTGCCAAAATCATCATAGCCTCAAATCGAACATCAAACCCACTGCCCAAATCATCCCATTCGAACACAACTCTGAATCGAAATCATGGTATGACGGCGGCCATGGAGGTCGTGGTCAGATCTAGAGTTAGAGAGCGGGTAAGGAACCACCACTAGCGCCGCACGAACACCACTACCGCCGAGAGTCGCCGCCGAGAGCGAGAGAGTTGCAAGGGTAAAGAGACAGAGAGAGTTGCAGCGGACAACCGAGAACGACGGCGGTCATGGTGCGACGGCACCCACTACCGCCGGTCGCCACCGCCTCGAAGAAGAGAGAAAGATGCAGCGGAGAGAGAGGGGGGAGAGAGAGAGAGAGAGAGAGAGAGAGAGTTGAGGGGCATAGTGAGAGAGGCAGAGGGGAAATCTGGGAGAAACAGTAAACAATCGCACCACTTTTGGTGCGATTGTGTGTCGTGGGTTTAAGGGTAAAACGGCGCCGTTTCTTTTGTTTCTGGAGCGGGCTGCGATTAATAATCCCGGCCCGTCAAACTCTATCTGTTCTACCAAATACCACAAATACACTGTTGGGCCTATATTATTAATCATAATATGGCCTAATCCTATCTACCAAACATGGCCTTAAAGGTCTACATATTTATTGTTTTTCTTATTTGATATATTATTTTAAGATGCATGTTTAATTAGAAGTGGTGTTCAGTTAGAGAGGATGTGTCATACTAATTGAGTTGCACTTTGTCGTTTTCAGCACAAATTTCAACATCAAGTTTTCTTCAAATATCAAGTTCAATATAAGTTCCGATCTATATTTATTTTACTTGTGAAAATATTATAGGATTCTTTTTGTTAATTATCTCCTAAAACTTGTAAATAAACAGAACCTCCATACTTCAAAGATCGTAATTTTATTCTGTTACGCACAATCACAAAGTCCAAGAATTTGAGTAAGTTTCCTCCCATAGACTTAGTTCGTGACTATGTAAGAATTCACAAAACAAACGAATTCTAACGCGCATAAACGGAAGCGAAGATCACTAACCTCCGGCCATTGAT
>JAYDZE010288056.1:0-18980 GCA_034509125.1 Monilaria moniliformis
CCTGTGCTCGGAAATATTTCCTCACGGCCGCGTGTCAGCAAATACAAAAACACGGCCGAGTGAGTTTACCGAGCACGAGTGCTCGGCAAACTGTGCCAACAGTTCCGCGGGTTACAGAAGGTTCCCCGCGGCCGCGTGTTAGCAAACACAACAACACGGTCGAGTGAATTTACCGAGCACGGTGCTCGAAACCTGTTGCTCGACAATCACTTACACTACTCGTTTCAAGATCATCGTTTTAATACCGACCACTTGTCTTTGCTCGGTAGTATCATGAGATGTGCTCGGCAGGTGGTCGGTAAATTACCGACGAGTCCAACACCGATCACTTTGAGTGCTCGGTGAGTGCTCGGTAGTTTTGTTTTACCGAGCATTGTGGTTCATATAACGAGCAATTAGGTGCTCGCTAAATCCCGCTTTTTTTGTAGTGATATTCATATTTACTAGTTAGTTTTATAATTAAAATTATAATTATAATATAAAGTTATATTATATAATATGTAACTTTTTCTTTCATTGGAAAAGGAGAATCTAACTCTATATTTGTCTCTGTTAATTAAAGAAGGTTCTCCGTTTGAATGTTTTTAGAAAAATATACTCCCTCCGTTCACGAAAAATAGTTATGTTTTTCCATTTTGGTCCGTCCATCAAAATAGTCTCATTCTATTTATGGAAAATTTTCACAATACAATACCTCTAAACATCAATCTATTTACATCTTATACAACTAGAACCCACTACTTTTTTATCTCTCCAACCACTTTTTCTCACTCTCTCGAATACTTTATCAACAACTTTTTCTCTCTGCAATCACTTTTTCTTATTATCTCTCTTACTTTACCAATTGTACATTAAAACCCATGTTATCCACCAATGAGACTATTTTTGGTAGCCGGGAGGAGTATATAATACTATAGGCAAAGATGAAGCAAATCTTTTGTAGACACCATTGTTAAGATATATATCAGATGACATTTTATCAATATTTGTCACTGAACTTTTTAATTGACATTTACTCTGCAGAATCACCACAAGTGAATTTTTGAATAAAATACCATGTTAATGAGCACCTCCGTCCAAGTTAATATTCTTGGTAAAAAAATCGTTCATATTTTTGTGAGTTTTGAACCCATCTTAACCGAGCTTTCCAATTAAAGCACATGATAAAATTCTTCCTAATTAGTGTCTCAAAGGAAAGATTTTTTTGCATAAGAAAAAAAAATTATACTTACGCAGTATTTAATTCGTATGGAAATCCAAATAATTTAAGATAATATACAAGAAACGCCAATTTAAAAATAATTACCAATTTAAAAATAAAATCTAACGGTGCTAGTATTATTATTATTATATAGAATCGTGTATTGGGAGAGGTGTTTGAAAAAAGTTTTATTATACAAAACTGTGGTCGGCTTGAAATTTATTCTACCCTATAACAAATAATATTTTGAACTAGACCATTCTTGAAAAATAGATTAATTAATTAAAGCTATAAGCAATCTTAAATTAATTAATGAATATTGGAAATCTTAAACACGGAACACAAAAAAATGAAAAAGAACTAATATTCGTAATATGGATTTGGACGGACAATGTAATATTAATTCTATAATGGAGTCAATTAATATTAATGGACTTAATTAAGTTGGGGCTCAACTTTAAGCCCATTAGGAGTGGTGGACGAAAATCACAACCATACACTAATGGGGAAAACTTATGAAGAAATTCTCACTTACCCCGAGGATCCTAGAATGACGTAGGAATTCTCGATAACATGCAATCAAACTAATTTCCGACGAATTTAGAACGCATATAGAACATATTATTAGAAACAAAATCCTAATTACATGCTTACTATGAATTTAGAATTTTACCTTTAAACAATCTCCAAAGATCGAGATGGCTCACTCCTTCTCCACGAGATGAATTCCTTGCTCCTCACTATTCAACCTTCAATCATCTAATCTATTTCCGTATTCTAACCTTGAGTTTTGAATGGACTACAATTTCCCAAAGTTATGGAACTAGAGAATGAATATGAAAAATAGAAGAATTGAGAGGGGGAGACGGTTTTTACAGATTTGAGAGAGTATGAGAGAACGTATTTCTGGTCTCACGTAAATCTCAAAATTTATACAATGAAAATAAAATCCATAGTATTCTTTTTCCTGCTATTCCATTATGTAGAATTTAAGTGGGCTAGATTAGGGATCAAAGGAGCTTGGCATTGTGCTCCCCTATTCGGCTTATCCAATTAAATTGAGGTCCAATTTAATTTCAACCCAATAAAATATTAATTTGCATCATTATAGAAATTAATATTAAACTCCCTGTCCAAAACCAAATTGTGAATAATCTACGCTCATTTTTAATTAATTTATTTCCTTGTATTAAAATTTCAAATATATATTAATTACTCAAAATATGATGTTAGTTTGAATTAATTAATATATTTTACCAAAAGTTGTCTAATTCGAGATCATTATTTATTATACTGGAATTAAATTCTAGCACCGTTAGACCTTAATTATCATTGCCCAAGATATCAGAATTTCTTTAGGTTATAAAAAAACCTCATCTATTGACAAGTCAAAGCAATGAATAATTAATGTCTTATGCTTAATATTTTATGCAGAGATTAAGAAATAATAATTTTCGAGATCTCGTTCTTCAGTACTCAACAATAAAGAATTATCTCACTGCAATCCTTCCAGTGCTATGTCACACCAGTGTCATTTGTCATTTTAGGGTTAGATGACTTTAGGTTCGACATTGCAACCGTAAACAATAGGTAGTCCATTACCTATCTAGGTTATGAAATTCTTATTTACTTCTGCAAGGCACCAGGTGATAGAACAAACCTATAGTGATGACGCGACCACCATTCATCCTACAATGCAAAAGACTTGGACTCGTTTGTGCATTTATAAGTACTTGAATGAGATCAACATAAATATAAAAGACAAACCAATTAAATAAAATACTTTATTCTCATTAATTGGGAAATTTAAGTTACATACAAGCAGCTCGAAGTGTGCTTTCAGTATCTATCTTCTTGTCACGAAAAACTATAGAACTCATACCCCTTCGTTCATTTGGGGTACCCTACAAACAAGCATACCTCATTACGTGATTTTAACTTGTTGGGATCTTTCTCTAGCACATGGGCTGGAAAACCCCACACTTTGAGATGTCTTAGACTGGACGGACATCCAGTCCACAACTCATGTGGTGTTGCAGGTACTGATTTTGAAGGTAAGTTGTTTAAAGTATAAACAACTTTTTCCAGTGCATGACCCCAAAATCAAATGGGTAGTTCTGCATAATTCATCATTGATCGAACCATTTATATGAGAGTTCGATTCTTCCTCGTCGTTATGTTGGGATGTAATAAGCACAGTAAGTTTGGATTGAATCTCAGCTTCTGATAGGTGATCTAAGAACTCTTGACTATGTTATTCGCCTCCACAGTCATATCATAGAGACTAGATAGTGTTACCATGATATGTTTCCACAACTGCTTTGAATTCTTTGAATTTATCAAAAGATTCCGACTTATGGCGCATCAAGTAGACATATCTCATTCTTGAGTAATCATCAATGAAAGTGATGAAGTACTGAGAACCACCCATATTCTGAGTTGACATAGGCCCACACATCAATATAAATGAGCTCAAGTACGTCATTAGCTCTTTGCCTCTTTACCTTGAAATGTCGTTTGTTCAACTTACCCTTCAAGCAGGATTTGCAAGTTGAGTTCTTAAATGGGCAATGGTCCACCAACCGTTGAATCCTCATAAAGTTTGTATGACCTAGCCTAACGTGCATTAGGTACGTTTCATTCAAATCATATTAATGAGACTCTCTCTTTCTAAAAGAAGTTGATGTTATGAGATTTATAAGTTTGTTGCAAGTGTGGTGCACTAGTTGGAGATGAACCGTTTTACATGGCGCCATGACATATAGATAGACCACTTTTCTTAATAATGCATGCATTATAAAAAGTATTGATTATCCATCAACAATAAGTTTTGAACAAGAAACAAGGTTCCGCCTAAACCCAGGCACCAACAAAACATTGTTTAGAACTAATACTCTATTACATGAAAACTTGTAATGCACCACTCTCACTGCAACAGCCTCCACTTTCGTGGCTCACCCAACTGGATATACTTCACCCTCATGTAGCCTCATTGTTTCCTACAATAAAGAGGAATCAAAGCAGACGTGGTGAGTGGCTCCAGTATCTACTACCAATGAATGGGTAGAAACAACCGCTAAACATGTTTCTACTATAAAGGCTTGAGGCATACCTGAGTCATCCTATTTGAGAAGTGGACATTCTGGCTTCCAATGCCATTTCTTGTCGCACTCGAAGCATTTACCAATTTGCTTTTTGTTTTTCCCTTTTTCTTATCCTTCCCCTTGGGAGCCATAGACACCTTCTCATTCTTCTTCCCCTTTCTGGGCTTAGAGCCCGAGAACGATGGAGTGGAAGCCAACAAGGCTTCCTTAGTACTGGCCATGACGGCCTCTACCAACTGCAGCTTAGCCAACAATTTTGGGAGAGTGTACCTCATCTTGTTCATATTATAGTTGATCCTGAACTATTGATCGCTTGCATAAAGACTATTTAGTATGATATCCACCTCGGACGAATCATCAATATGTCCTCCCCTAGGATTTCAATCTCATTCAAGAGGCCCATCATCTCGAGCACATGGTCCCTCACAGATTAACTATACGGCATCATCCGGTTCATAATCTTCCGCATCGTCATTTGCTTAGCAATACTGTTTTGCGTCCCGAATAGGTTTCTGAGGTTTTGCATAATTTCTGCGGCTGTCTACATAGAATGATGTTGATGTTGAAGTATGTTGGTCACAGCGGTCAACATGTTGCACTTCGCTATCTCATTAGCTCTGCGCCACTTCACACATTCTTCCTTAACGGCATTCGAAGACTAGGTGTGTCTAACACAAACTTAATGTCATGGGCTATTATAACTGATGGGGAGATCGATGAGGATTCCCCAAAACCCGAGATCCCAAAGGCTGATTTTTAAAAATTAATTATCAAGCAATTCAAGTTAAATATGCCTAGAACGCAAATTGATAAATAAATAATTTGAAATCCTAGATCATGATATCTATGAGTTCGAATCATACCTTTTAATTACAAATCTTCTGTTTGTAGACGAGGGCTTGCAACTCCCACCACTCCACCAAAATTCGACCTCGAATCTTCTAGCCTATTATCCAAATTCAGGTTTGAATGTAGGGTGGACTACTTTCTAGCAAACCTATAGCTACAGTGGAGAACGTAAATAAAATAGGGAGAAATAGAGAGAACATATTTTGGCATTTTTATCTGTACACTGACATACTGAATTAAATTCTCCATTCCCCTATTTAAACAATATGTAATGGGCTAGGCTATGGATCTATGGAAATTTGGGTTGAGCCTCCCTATTGGGCTTTTACTAATTAAATTGAGCCGGAATTTAATTCAACCCCAATAGAATATTAATTTGGACCACTTTAGAAATTAATATTGAGTTACTCGTCCAATTCCAAATTAGGAATAATCTGGGCTTCCTTTTTAATTAATTTATTTCTCGTGTGTAAGATTCTAATATCCATTAATTAATTTAAACATAGTGTTGCCTTTAATTAATTTATATATATTATCAAGAGAGGTCTAGTTCAAGAACATTATTTATTATACCGGAATAAATTCCAACTGGTTGGGTTTCGTAATATTTTTTTTCTCAAACACCTCTTGGGATATTATCAACCTGGTACTCCAGGACACGGTTAAATGCAATAATAATCCTAGCATCACTAGATATTAATTACCACTGCCCAAGATATCAGGATTATTGGGTTACGAAAAATCTGCACCTTTTAATAAGTTAAAGCAGTGCATAATTAATAACGTATGCTCAATGTTATATACAAAGATTCATAAATAAATAATCACCGAGATCTCGTCTTTCAGTAATCAGCAAGAAAGGCTTATCTCAACGTGAATCTTTTAGTGCTATACGACACCAGTGTCGTTAGTCTCCCAAGGTTAGGATACTTTCGGACTGACACTGCAACCTTTATCGGTAGATCGTCCAAGTATATCTAGGTTGTAAAACTTAATTTTCTTTTGTAAGGCACTGACTTAGAGACCTTTAGTAATGACATGACCACCATTCAGTCTACAATGCAGAAGACCTAGACTTGCTTACTCAATTATAATCATGGATTATATTTGCTCACAATATAATCACCAGATTATAAAAGGCAAACCATGTAACAATTATATCTCTTCAAAAGAGTCGGAGCATGGTAGTTCTTAGGGTTATTAGTACATAGTCGATTCGTAAAGCATGTTTTCTAGTATACAACCCCAACAATCTACCACTTATACTTGAAGCATGATTTCGAGTATACATCTATCTATCATTCTCCCACTTATACGAAGAAACAGTGCTGACAAGCATCTCATGCCCATCTATTTCACTTGATGATTCTACATGCATCATCAACTTATGAAATAAGTGGTCAGGCTATTAGCCTATTCAGTTCTCGTCATCACAGAATTTCCATTCTTAAGAATTGCTACATCTCATCAGCTCGTAGTTCTTTCAAATATGTCATTGCACCTGAGATATCACAACAAACTGTGATACTCTATAAAAAATATAAAAACTACATGTTAGATCCATTAGAAAGTTTTTAAGCTAAGTATTTTTCTACGTAAACAGTTACATTCACTAACATGGTGGCATATGTGATTCAGAAAAGGTTCTGATTCACATTCCTCCATTAGACAGCTTAACTTCGTAAGGTAATCACACACTTAGAGGTATATTTCTCGAGTCATAATTAGCTTAGGAATTTTATTTTGTATATCACACATTACATAAATTGTCTGACTATTAAATTTATATATACTTCTCAACCTCTTAAGGTACTTGAGTATATTCTTTAATAGTCCAATGTCTTGACCAGGGTTAGACTTTTGCTACTATACGAAAGCAGAGTAAATATAAGGTATTGTGCAGATTGTAGTATGCGTGAGATTTCCATATGCACTAGCAAGTGGAAACTTTCTCACTAATTCTATCTCATTTTGTGTCGTAAGACACATACCTTAGACAGAGTGATTACATCTCGAAAGGTACATACTATCTCTATGGAATCTTACATACTAAGAATTTTATGCACAATGACGATGTAAGATTTTAGAGACAAGCACAATCATTCCTTCTTTAGGTCATCTTAAAAATAAGGTCATCTACGTATGACACCAAGAATACCCTTAATTTCTTATCACATTTCACAATTTTCTTCACGGCACTGTTCAAATCCATAGAATTTGACCGACTGATGAAAAATATAGGTTTTATGATCTTTAAACAACCTCAAGTTCATTAATGAACTTCATTAAGCTTTTACATCATTCGTTCATTTGCTTTAACTGTAAATCGATTAGGCAGTTTCATCTAGATGGTAGCCTCAAGACTTTTCCTTAAGAAAACTGTACACAATCCTCTCACTACATTAGAATCTAATATACACAATCTCGTTGCGGCTTAGGGATTCAGTTCTTCCAGGTTAGGAACATAATCTGAAGATTCTTCGAAGCTTAATAACTTGTAAGGTTATTTTATAACTCCCCCATTGTATAGTGGTTTTACAATGTGTATGCATGATAATTAGGGTATGGCGGCAGTGCGGAGCACAAAGCCTCCATACATATTGTACTTTCTCTTGGATATGCAGTATTCCGACAGTTTTTAATTGCTTAAAAACTCTCAACATAGTGGATTTGTGATTTTTCACTTAGTCTTATTCTCAGAGTCAAGTATTGGTATAGCCGATATCCTTATGATCCTAAGGACTATGGAAATTCCACACTTTCATTCCCTAAGAATACTCATACATAAATAAATTTTAAAATGAGGTGTCAATCTAATCGACTCATTCTCTAACACGAGTGTTGGTCAATTCCAAATCACGAGATATCTTAAATTAGGTTGTCGTCCAATTTACAACTCAATTTGAATCTTGAGGACCAAATAATAGTACAAAATTTAAAATGCACATTATTATGTCTTGAGTATCTTTTAAACGAAATAGGCAATTGTATCATTTATCTAACCATTTCTAAAAGAATAAATTCTCATTTCCGCTACATTATTCTGTTTCGGAAAATAGATGTAGTCAACTGGGATGTGATTCTCTATTCTTATTAGTAATCCTTAAATTCACTGTTAAGGTACTCGCATCTACGATCAGGTCGTAGACACTTGATAGTCTTTCTAAGATACGTCGCAACAAGTGTTCTAGATTCCTTGATAATTCAAAGGTTCTTAACTTATGAGGCATCAATAAGTCATGTCCACATTTAGAGTAATTATTGACAAAAATTGAAATGAATGAGTTATAACATATCACTCGGCCTAATCTCTTGATCCGGAAAGATCTTTTTGGTCATCTTACTTTTTCAAAAATGATTCACAAGTTGGAAAAGATTCTACGCGTAGATCATACTATGGACTGTGGTCTGCCAACTTTTGGATAATTTAAGGTCAGTATGACCAATCCTTAAATGCCAAAACATATGTTTCATATATGGAACTTGGGAGAATTCTCTTTTAGGATTGATTTGACAAGTTATAATTATTTGTTGCATAAATTTGTCCTTAATTTATGGTGTATGGGTTGTTATCAACATGCAAAACAGATACTCATGTTAATTTTCTTGATAATAATTAGATTATCAAAATAAATAATTTATCCATTTATTATTAATTTAGAAACTGAACTTGCGTTCTTTCTAAATTAGCATATAAAACAAATCTCTAAACTAAAAATAATTACTTCTTGCACGACTCCCATTACAACAGCTGCTATTCTCATAGCATTGCCCTAGATAATAGTGACTATTACTAAATCGTCTTGTTTCCAAGCAATCTTGCTTTATTAAAGCAGACAAAACCAATATCCTCTACCTACGAATGGGTAGAACAAATCATTGAATTATGTTTTGACTTTCAGTAATAAAGGTGCAACTTTATTCACTATTGTGTCCTTTCTGATAACCATTTGAAAAACTTACCTGATGAAAATGGCTTTTCAAGGTAATGAGGACAATATCCAAATTAATTATTTTCTTATTACAAAATAATACTTAAGAAAAATTAATTTGAGTAATAAAAGTAACAAGGAGAAAAAGACATGTAGTGAAGAAATAAACATATTGTCACATACTATACTTGATACATAAATTGTAAAAAACCACAAAATAATTAATACATCTCATAACAGTCAAACATGAACCAAGTACGCCACTAGGGTGGTCAAATACTGATCCTTGCTCAAAAATAATTTTCTGGTACCACGACGTGACAAATAGACAAGAGATCACTAAGGTGACATGGCTGCCAAATCGTGCCTAAGCCGATATCATAAATTTAGCACCAAGAATTTTATTTCTGTTTTGATACTCCTCCTAGGAAAGGTCGTAAGCCACTAATAAAATGCTACAACTATCAATTTTAAAGGTCTACTCATATGAACTTGTAATTCCTTAGGAATCTAGCTCCCATTGAGATGGGTCGGTAAATTCTGAGAAATTACTTCATAAATATACAAATTTATAGAGACCATATACGACACTTATTTATTTATTTATTAATTAATAAAACTTAGTCGTAATTATTGCTTAGTCATTTTAAATATAGTGTTTACATAATTATCACATAAGTAGATAAGTACAATTAATCCACTTAAAACACGGATAAAAATTACCAAAATAAAACAGATAATGAAATAAATTACAACCTATTTACATTTTGCAACACATTTACCGTACACTTATATTTGATAAAAATATTTTGAAATTTCAAAAAAATCGAATTAAAATTCGAAAATTTCAAAAATTCCCAAATTTAGGAACAAACCCTAGGGTTCAAATTGCGTTGGCCATCACTGCCAATCATCACGTGTCGACGATGGCTATCGATAGGCGGCGTCAATTTTTTTTTAAACTCGCCGCCGGTATCGACAATTGGGTCAAAAACCTCCTAAATGTCGCCCACCGAGAACCCTAGAAGCCATAGGCTTCAATTCCGCCGCCCACAGGCCACAGCTGCTCCAACCACCACCAAGGGTCGCGCGCTTCGTTAAGACCGGCCCATTGCCGTCATCAATTTGACGGAAA
Organism: Monilaria moniliformis; assembly: GCA_034509125.1. Lineage (NCBI taxonomy): Eukaryota > Viridiplantae > Streptophyta > Magnoliopsida > Caryophyllales > Aizoaceae > Monilaria > Monilaria moniliformis. Next base: position 10,222 of record JAYDZE010288056.1, read on the forward strand.
ATGGTCGCATACGACGTTAATTTTTCCTGGGGTTGGGGACCGAATGGGGTTTGAAGCCCCCATCATGGGCTTTAGAAGCCCTAATGTGTTTCCGTTCGATTCATCCGTCTTCACTAGCAATCGGAGCTTGAGTCTTGGCGAACAAGTAGCGATTCAAAACCCTAGGAGCCCCGCGATTTCGGGCAGATAATTTCCAGCCGCCTCACACCACCACTAGCCACTCCAATGGTCCCAATTGACACCTCCCGAACAAATGTAGCCATAGGACTTGATTCTGTCGATGATTGAGTCCAGATCGGCCTTGAATTTCGTGTCAAAACACGGCCTGTTGACCAACCCGAATCAGAATCCTAAGGTTCGAAATTTCGGCCAACCTTCGCCATTTTCCATCGCCTCCGCCTCACTAGGATGTGTGCAGCCTGGTGGTTCACATCTCCGCCCTTAAGGTGATGGCTCGATTTGACGTTCATTTGATGTGAATTCGAATCCGTTTCGGTTTTCTAACGTTTTATAATCAAAACCTTAGGTTTTTCATACCTCTCTCGATAGTAAAATCTGAAACGTTGTCGATTGGAGTTCCTCGACACAGGTTTCGTGCTCCAGACCCGACACACCGTTCTTCTTGTTTTTCGTGTTCTTCGTTTGAATTTGTCGTTACAATTACATTTGACTTACAAGAAATAATTGAAAAACATCATAGTCTACCACGGTCAACCCCGTATGTTTATAATTATTGAAGAAACATGACCATAAGAAAATTTTAATTGCATTAAATTCCATACGAATTCAGAATAATTGCATAAATTAGATTCACACAAACCAAATCCGAAAAATAACCGTTACAGATAATCCAGGAAAAATAAATTAAATTTTAAACATCAAAGCCTATGATCTGGCTCTGATACCAATTGATTGGGAGATCGATGAGGAGTCTTCAAAACCCGGGATTCCATAAGATGATGTTTATAAATTAAATATCATGCAATCCAAATTAAATCTGCCTAGAACGCCAATTGGCAATTAAATTATTCGAAATCCTAGATCTTGATATCTATGAGTTCGAATCATACCTTTTAATTGCAGATCTTATGTTTGTATACGACGGCAGTGCGTTATTAATAATGTATGCTCAATGTTATATACAAAGATTCATAAATAAATAATCACTGAGATCTCGTCTTTCAGTAATCAGCAAGAAAAACTTATCTCAACGTGAATCCTTCAGTGCTATACCACACCAATGTCGTTAATCTCCCAAGGTTAGGATACTTTCGGACTGACACTGTAACATTTATCGGTCGATCGTCCAAGTCTATCTAGGTTGTGAAACTTAATTTTCTTCTGCAAGGCACCAACTAAGAGACCTGTAGTGATGACATGACCACCATTCAGTTTGCAATGCAGAAGACCTAGACTTGCTTACTCAATTATAATCACAGATTGTATTTTGCTCACAATATAATCATCAGATTATAAAAGGCAAACCATATAACAATAATTTATCATCACAAGACTCGGAAAACGGTAGTTTGTAGGGTTATTAATACATAAGCAGCTCATAAAACATGTTTTCTAGTGTACAACTCCAACAATAATTATATCCAAGTTACGTTCTTAGTCTGCATAATTCTATCTATCCAGTTTTTTATCTTTTAGGATTGAATAGAGGGGATTGAAAGACATTTTGATTGTTTGTTGAAAACGAAATAGGCTGCGAGAAAAAAGTAAACATTCATCACATTACATGCTTGATACATGAAAGCAAATAACCACAAATAAATAGGCATCTCACAACAATCAAACCAAAACCTAACATGCCACTAAGGCCATCAAATACTAAACAAACAAATTTTCTGATCACACGACTTGACATATAAACTAAAGACCACTAAGGTGGCATGACTGCCAAATTGTGTCTAAACTCGTACCATTAGTTTAGTAAAAATAACTTTATTTATGTTCTGATACTTCTTATAGGGGAGGTCGTACGCAACTAATAAAATTCTACAGCTATCTTTAGTGAAGTCCAATCATGTAAAGTTATAACTTCCAGAAGTCTAGCTGCCACTAAGATGGTCTGTAGTATTCCATTCGTTACTTCACGAATGGACCAACTCATGTAGACCATATATAACTCTCGTATTTAAAAAGCTTAAATACAATTATAATTATTGCTTAGTTATTTAAAACGAGATTTTTGCATGATTATCAAATAAAGAAAACAAGGCAGCTCATCTAATTTGAGCAAGGATAAAACAATCACCAACCAAAACATGAAATATATAAATTACACCCTTTTTACATTGGTAAAATTATCCAAACTAGATAAGCAAATAATAAAATTAGCTAAAATTAATTAATATCAAATTGAAATAGATTTAATTAATCATCTAAATTGAATTTAGAGGATATGAATTATATTTGGATAAGATTTAACAAATCTTCCAAATCTTCTAGATATGTTATATCTAGGGTTTTTTTAACAAAACCTTTGACCTAACATAACGCCACCGCCACCTGATGAGGTCCGCTCCCAAACGCTGTCGGCCGCCAGTCTGAGGGGGCCACACAGGTCGTGTGCTACCTACAGTACTGTTATTAAGGGTATGCTACCTAGAACGCAAATAAGGATATGCTATTAGAAATTCAATCCTAATTACATGCTTACTACAGATATAAAATTATGACCTTTAAATGATCTCCAAAGATCGGGATGGCTCGCTCATTCTCCACGAGACGAATTCCTTGCTCCTCACTATTCAACCTTCAATTGTCTAATCTATCATTTATTCTAACCTTGAGTGCTAAGTTATAGAACTAGAGAAGGAAGAATAAAACGAAGAGAAGAATGGTGAGGATAAAGGCGGTTTTTACATATTTGAGAGAGTGAGAAAGAACGTGTTTCTGCTCTCACTTAAATCTCAGAATCTATGGAATGAAAATAAAATTTGCAATCTTGTTCTTCCTTCTCATCCATTACATAGAATTTAAATAGGCTAAATTCGGGATCAAAGGGACTTGGGCATGGGCTCTCATATTGGGTTTATCTAATTAAATTTAGCCCCAATTTAATTTTAGCCCGACAGAATATTAATCTGGATCCCTATAGAAATTAATATTAAACTCCCAACCCAAAACCAAATTACGAATAATGCAAGCTCTTTTTAATTAATTTATTTACTCGTGTTTAAAATTTATAATATCGATTAATTAATTAAAATTTGTTGTTGGTTTGAATTAATTAATATCATTTACCAAGAGTTTCTAGTTCGAGATCATTATTTATTGTACTAGAAATTAAATTCCATCTAGCCAGTTTTCTATACAATAAAACACTTATCTCAAACGTCTTTTGGGATATTATCAACCTGAACTCATACATGACACGATTAAATGCAACTAGACATTAATTACCATTGCCCAAGATGTCAAGATTTCTTTGGTTACGAAAAACCATCACCTATTGACAAGTCAGAGCAACAAATAATTAATGTTGTATGCTCAATGTTATATGCATAGATTAAGAAATAATAATTTTCGAGATCTCAACATTTAGTACTCAGTAAGATGGACTTATCTCAATGTGATCCCTTCAGTGTTATGCCACACCCGAGTCATTCGTCATCCTAAGGTTAGGTGACTTTAGGTTACATTGCAACCGTAAACGATAGATGGTCCTTTTCCGATCTAGGTTGTGAAATTCTTATTTACTTTTGCAAGGCACCAGGTAAGAGAACCTTTAGTGATGACGTGACCACCATCAAACCCACAATGCAGAAGACTTAGATTTGTTTGTACATTTATAAGTACTTGAATGAGATCAACATAATATAAAAGACAAACCAATGCAACTAAATACTTTCTTCTCATTAATTGGGAAATAAGGTTACATACAAGCAGGTTGCATCGTGCTTTTCAGTATTTACCCTAGTATGCACACATATAGAATTCGCATCCCCTACCATTTAGTGTGCTTAGGTGATTTTTGTCCCACACTGACGGATTCAGAACATGCTGTCATTGAGGAACACGCTGTCCCAATTAAAGATTCTTTAGTTTCCCATTTGACAACTACTATTAGGTTAGCTAGCGGAAAGTAGGGTGTCGATCCCACTGAGATATTGGGGAGTTTTGTTAAGTGATTTCATAGAATGTTTGGCGATGCCGTCGCGGCTTAAGTAATGTGAAATGAAAGAACTAAAGCACTGATTAAGTAAGAAACTTCTAAACTATTAAGTTGGGCAAAACATAGAGTCTGCTTGAATTATTAAACTGAAATTGAACCTCGCTAGAATAAACTAAATTCATGTAAGGTAAATTTCATATCTAGCATTTTATTTCAATAAATTCTAACGAATAATCCTATAACTAAATATAGATTTATTAGTTATATATCTATATTAAAAAATTCCAACAATCTTCCGTTTATAATTTTATACATATACGTATATGTGCGACGCGCTACGAATGAAAGTCAACAATCTTGTTTAACAGGGGCTTCACACCATATATATTTAATTGATATTTTGAAAGCCAAATATAAATTCAATATGACTGTTGAGATATATATCATGCATGCCTCTGTATTTTCCAAATATGCATGGCTCTTTTGCGCGTTACATATTATTAAGTTGTATTAAATAAATATTTCTATAGTGTGATATAGAATTTATGCTCACAAACTAGAACAACGTATATATCTGTTACGTACTGTTAATATTATATGGATAATTAACTTTCATTGGCAATACTGTGGACAATTTATTTTTAAATTTTATTTTATTTTTATACGAGATAATAATCATTTTGTATCTAAAGATTCATTAACATTTTAGTGAAATTTACAATTTATGATATATATATATTATTAAAAATATAACTTGTATCATATATCCTATTGAACGTAGTATATAATATATAAATATGGGGAAGATGCATTAGTATGGTAATTATATATATAAAAAAACGTATAGCCGACAAATAATAAATTAATCACTTATTTATTATACTTGACTGACTTTACCACTATAACTAGTATAAAGTGGCTATCATTTCTTTGAACCTGTGCGTTCAAAACTTTGACCGTCCCACTGTCGTTTCCGGGAGAAAACAAGTATAAAAATTTGGACTAAGTGAGATATAGTGTACAAAATCAACAAAGATCAGCAAAATTTCCCTTAAGCTCGGATCAATCACCCAGTCGTAAGATTACGTTTCATAAAAAAAAATCAATTGCAAAAATATAATATAATATAATATCCTTTAATTGGATTCCAATTACACCTTTTCTAATTACATGCATAATATGATTATGAATTATTTTCCTTTTATTTATCCACAAAACATGTGTACATTCGACTGTACACTAACTCTGCATGATTCAAGTAGTAGCCAATCTAGAAATTTTTATGCAGGAGTATGATAAATAAATGGGTTGGGAAGTGATTAGCACATGAGCTATGGGTTATAGAAGTCCGGATAAAATGGTCGTGAAAATGTGGATAAATAGGCTGTGAAGTATGTTGAACATGGTAGTGCAAGAATTCATAGAAGAAATAGGTTTTGATATGTATTCGATGATTCATAGCAGTAGGTTACATCACCTCTTTATAGGTGCTCTTTGTACATATGTAAGGAAATATAGTAAAAGAAAGAAATAAAGATCATCCTATTCCTAGTACAATATTTGTCTAAGAATAGACTCAATCTTTCCAACAGTATGGATATTGAGTTTTGAACTATAAATAATAGGCTTTTAAATTAAATTCTGAGTGTAAAATTTGATTTATAAAAAATACTATTAAAAGAATCAGGGTACAGTTGGACCCCCTTGCATCAAGCCACACCATTAGAGTTCATAAATTTTCAATTATTTTTCAATTTCAGTTAATCTTTATTAATTTTTAATTAACTTCGAAGTATAATACATATTTAGTTAGAATAGATACACTCTCTGGGCATCAGCAACGGAGCCGCATATCTCAATCGGATCGGTGCAGGAGAGGCGTGATTGCGCTGTGGGGACGGTCGTCAGGCCGGGATCTGCGGCGCGCACCGCCTGCACGGTCTGCGCATGGATCCGCCAATATGTGCACGTCGCCCGTGCGTGTCTCTCATCCAATCCCCGACTTTCGTGCCTCACACGCTGGCTATGCGGTCTCTTCCAATCTCATCCACGTTTTTAAATTATTTTCGAAGAAATATAGGAAGAAGAAGAAGAAGAAGAAGCGCAGAAGCAAGAAGATGAAATAGAGGGTTTCTTAATATATTTATTTACATTGTTATTGGGCTAATTAGTTTGGGCCAAGAAGTTTGAATTTCTTATAAATCCATTTATTATATTTATGTAATTTTTTATTTTAATTATATAATTTTTAGAATTTTAATTATGTAATTTTTGAAATTTTAAGTATTTATTTAATTTTAGAAATATGGTAATTTAAAAAAGATATATAAAATTAAAGATTAATAAAAAATGATAAATTTAAAATATTGAGAAGTGAGTAAAATTTTATGACTAGATTTTCGGTGTTGATGATCTCATGTATAAAAAAAGGTCAATATCAAAATTAAGCAGAAATTCAACACTGGCAGGCCACAAAATTTCAAAGCTTCCATACTCCATGATCATTATATAAACTAAATCCAACAAAAGCTGTTCCTCAAAAAACAATTTTCTTCAATGGTGGAAACCTCCGAGCAAATCCGTCCGCTAGCCCCCGCCTCCGAGCGCCCCACCAGCAGCGACGACGAAGCCGGCACCACCTCCATCACCGCCGTTAACCGTCGTAGGCGGCGCTTGCTCCGTTGCTGCGGCTGCGTCGGCGTAGTTCTCCTTCTCCAAGCCGTGGTAGTTGTGATTCTAATCTTCACCGTTTTCAAGGTGAAGGATCCGGTGATCCGGCTGAACGGCGTGACGGTGGACCGGCTGGATCTGATCATCGGCACCACCACGCCGCGGCCGGGAAGCAACGTATCACTGACCGCCGACGTGTCGGTGCGGAACCCTAACTACGCGTCGTTCCGGTACCCGATGACGACGTCGGCGCTGTTCTACCGCGGTGCGGCGATCGGGGAGGCACGGGGCCCTGCGGGGAGGGCTCGGGCGCGGCGGACGGTGAGGATGAACGTGACGGTAGAGGTGATCGCGGATCGGGTGATGGCGCAGCCGGATCTCGGGTCGGATATCAATTCGGGTCTTTTGACGCTGGGCAGTTACACGGAAGTTGGCGGGAAGGTGAAGATTCTGATGGTGAAGAAGCATGTGAGGGTGAGGATGAACTGCACGTTGACCGTCAACGTTACTAGCCAGGCTATTCAGCAGCAGAAGTGTAAGCGCAACGTCAAATTCTAGACTAATTACTAATTACTTGTTGAGTGATTCTATATATTTTAAATTTAATTTCTGTGTAGACGGCCTTGTTATATGCATATATATACACATTTTGGTAGATTGGAATGATAGAATTCCATTTATATGTAACAGGGGAGTTTAATCATAAAGTATTATTGGTTTGTTAATGTCTTTTAAGTAGGGATGTCAATTGCGTCAACTCGTTCGGATTCGGACCAATTCTATAAGGTTGTCGGGCTATTTGGTTATGGGCCATTCGGGTTGTGATTTTTTCTGACTAAAAATTTCCAACCCTAACCTTAAATTATGAGGTTTCGGACTAACCCATCGGACTAATTTGTCTCAAAATTTATATGAATTTTTTTAATTAATATATTAATTTTGATAATTATATATTTCTAACAAAAAATAAATGCATACATGAATGTCGCTTCAACTCAAATCTAATATGTAACTCTTAGAAAATTAAGAACATACATTTTTCATAAATGATTATCATTTTTTAAATTTCAAAACTAAATATTTTATATTAAATGTTATAATAAAATATAAAAAAGTGATATGATGAAAATAATTTTCGAATATTGAATCAAAATTCATTTTTACATACTTTTGAAAAAAAAAATATTATACTAAATTTTAAAAGTTTGAAAAAATTAAAGTAATGAAGTTTGAAAACTAAATAATGAGAACTCGCTAATTTTCGAGTTATGGTCATTCGGGTTAAGAATTTTTTCGGACTATAATTTTTCAACCCTAAATCCTATCGGATTGTCGGATTAATCGGGTCAACCCATAAATTTCAAGCTAAATTGGCATCCCTACATTTATGGTACTTGTTTATCAACTTTAATACAACATTTCATTTGGTCTGACCCATGGTTATGATTGTGCCAACCCATAAACAGTTTGGGACGAATGAAGATTCATGGTTAGGCTTGCATTTCAGGAAAGTCCAGTCTAGCCCAAGCCCAATCACTCTACAAGCTAGTACCAATTTCTGCGTATCCTAATTCAACTCAACATTTGGTCTAGTAACTTTAGGCTCCGTTTGGTAGCATAGATAAGATAACGCGAGATAGTTAAGGTAAGATGGGCTTTAAGATAAAAATTTACTGTTTCAACAAGATAAGGATTTAATGTTATCGTTTGGTAGGTGAGATAAAAATTCAAGATAAAGTTTGGTATTGATAGGTTAGATTATATTATAAATAGGATATAAAATGACCTATTTATCCTTTATCAAAATATGAATTTGTTTTAAATTTTAATAATGACTAAATGAGGATTACTTGGGCTTTATTAACAAATTTAGCTAATTAATTAATTTATCAATTAATAACAAGATTAATAAAATACAATAATTTGGTGAAAATTCAAGAAATAATAAATGCTTGCTATAATT